>PVIU01018764.1:9523-38275 GCA_004026605.1 Ondatra zibethicus
GAGGGAGGGAGGGAGGGAGGGAGGGAGGGAGGATCTCACCTTGAGACTTCTATTAAGGATCCATGACCCAGGCTTGTGCCTAGTTAAGGGGAAGGAGTGGATGGGCCCTGTGCACCTGTTCCTGTCTGACATTCCAGTTTTTGCTATGGGCCTGCGTGGAGGCAGGCGAGTGAGAACATGGCAGGAAGGGACTCACAGAGAGAATCCCAGCTGCAAACTCCTTCCTCCCCTGTCCACTCCCACCTCATTCTTCATGCTCACCCCACCCATTATTTTTCAGGTCCTGTATGAGCTCTTGTCAGCTCTGTCGTTCTTCCCTTGTCCTGGGCATCCTGGTTCAGCTCCTCTGGGGCAAGGGCCTCTCTGGGCCTCACCTTCCACGTGGGAATGTTTGGCAAAAAGAAACCCCTTGGAGGAGGCAGCAAAATCTGTCCCTTTCCTGGACTCCTGCCAGGAGCACCCAGGATTAATTCAGCCCCAGCCCCAAGGACTTCAGGGAGGCTGGGAGGTCATCCAAATGAGGATTTATAGGATTAACAGCTTTTCTGCACATCTTCTCCCCAGCCCCCCAACACCAGCCTGTCTCCCCCACCCTGAGCCTCACACCTGGAGCCAGACCTCACAAGAAGTTGCAGCAGCCCCTGGGAAGTAAGGAGGGCAGGTAGACACCCTCCCTCTTGCCCAGAGCACCCCTTCCTGGTGAGGTGATGCAGAGCTGGACTCTGGAAGGATGGTTTGCACATGGCCCTTGTAAGGTCTAGTTTGCCTTTGCTTTCTCTTCTGCCAGCCTAGAGGTCCAGTATCCTCCACCTGCACAGTATGCGGGGTGCTGGCTTGCTGAGATTTAATGAGATACAGCAGCAGAGGTTGGGGGACAGTTTGTTGGTTTATGAAACCAAGTGGCTGGTAGGAGTGAAAGACATTTTGCAGGGGGCTTCCACAGAGGTTCCTTCTGGGAGCATCTCCAGCTGCCAGCCCTCACTGGACCTGCCAGCTGCCAAGCCCATGCCACCTCTCATTTTGCTATCTGTCACTCCTGGCCCATTCTACCTCCTCCAACCTGTCCAAACTAGCTCAAGCCCAGGGCCAGGTATATTCATCAGCAGACAGAGGGTGTCCTTTGCACCTCAGGGAGGTTCTTGGATCCCTACCCACATCTTCCCTAGCCAATGTTCAAGCTCTCTCTCCTCTCTGACCTCCCTGTGACTTGCAGTACCTTCCAAGGCTCAGCTATGTTGAGCCTATCAGCTCTCTTCAGTCTATGGATTCAGTAGACATCATTGAGATGTCTACTCTAATGGGTACCACTCAAGATCTCGGGACCACCCTAACCTTGAGGCTCTCAACACCATACTGGCATAAACAGGTGCTCAATGACAGTTACTTGAATGTAACTGTTCAGTTGGACTGCTGAATGTCAAAGACAAAGGTGGGCACCCAGGCCTGGTACCGGGGACCCCAGAAAGGAAGATGGAGCACCTGGGTGTCTGATGAGGGCTCAAAGGCCATCTGTATCTGTGCTGGCAGTGAACCACCTCCTATAGATGTGAGGGCCACTGGGGCAGGAGGGAGCTGTGGAGATCACTGGGGCCTCTCCTCTCTCTTCACAGGCTTGGGGAGAACAGAGACAACCTACTCCATGTCTTCAAGGTTGGTCATAGGAACAGGACCGCAGTGCAGACCTCTGGGATCTTGGTCTCCTTCTACCTCACCTGGCTCCTGCCCCTCCCCCACTACTGGGACTCAGCTCTGCCTCACTCCAGCACACCATGGGGTGGGCATCATTGTCGTGGGAAGAGCAGGGTGGTGCTGGCAGGATATACCTGTTGTTGAGAGCTGGGTGAGAGGCTGGGGGTTAGTGCTCAGGAGGGCTCAGCTGGATGGTGGCATGCTCAATAGCTTCTCCGGGCCCCGACACAGCAGTCTGGAGCCCTGGTGCAAGTTCCAGGACTGAGGTGTCCAGCTCTGCATAGTGAAAGTCACTGTCTTTTAAGCAAGAACTCTGGGAATTGGGCAGAGGGCGGAAGGGGGCAGGACAAGATGGGAGGGTGTATGTGTGTGTGTGGTGGGAGTGGAGGGAGGAATGGAGGATTGGGGAAGAAGGGGGGGTCAGAAAAGCAATTCATTAGTGACAGCAGAAAACTAAGGTGTGGGAGAGATGTTGTGGGAGAGAGAATGGGCCAGAAGGCATCGTTTATGTGTTCTGCTAAGCTGTGACCCTTTAGACCAGTGACTCTCACTTGTGGGTCATGATCCTTTTGGGGGCTGAATGACCCTTTCACCAGGATTGCATATCAGATATCCTGCATATCAGATGTTTACATTATGATTCATAACAGTAGCAAAATTACAGTTACGAAGTAGCAACAAAAATAATTTTATGGCTGGGGGTTCCCAAGACATGATGAGTTGTATTAAAGGGTCCCAAGCATCAGGAAGGTTGAGAATCCCTGCTTTAGACCATGGGTGTGGGTTTGGAGGAGCCAATGAGCTGCTTGCTCCTTCTGGGCTGGGTTCTGAGGATTGATTTAGATCTCCCCTCTCAGTTTTCAGGGGAAGAGAGGGGCTCTGATGTGCCTGGGGTCATGGACGCTTTCAACAGCGCCTCTGCAGAGGAGCTGGGACGCCTGCCTTTGGGTTGTAGCTGAGCCACTTGCTGTGACTTGCCAGGCAGATTGTTCAACCCACCCAAACTCAGTTTTTCACTTGTGACATGCAGACATAAAATTTATGAGCATTATCACTCCTGTTAGAGCCCAGGCTTCCCTCCCATCCTGGGCTATTTGTGGCACCGCTTTCCTTAGGCTCTTGGTTTGATGTGGAAATTACCAAGAGCGGCTGAAAGGCAGACGCCCTCCGCCTCTTGGCTGATTAATTCAGCACTGGAGCCCAGCCAAGCCCTTCTTCCCAGGCCTCAGTTTCCTTTCCAGCAAAATGTGAGGGTGGCCTGACCATCCAAGGTCTCTCCGGATCTTACCTCTGGCTCCTTCTTCGTGGCTGCCACCTCCTGCAAGACTCTGTGCTAGTCTTTGGGCAGAAAGACAGAATGTCCTGTCTACAGAGCCCAGGAGGGCAGGAGACAGGGAACAGGATTAGGGATCCATGCAATTGGAGGGGGACCCCTCCTAGATTGGCCCTTGGCTTTGCCTACTCTTGGTTGGGTCATCTGAGAGAGGTCCAGTGTCCTGATTTTGGTTGTCCTCCAGTAATGCCCAGTGAAGCCCATCGGTGCCTGAGTTCAGGGACAGGGCAGAGCTAAAATGAGTACAATTAGCTTCCGATCTGTCACAAGTGAGAGTCACACCCTAGCACTTTTCTCTGCAGCCTCCTGTCCTCTGAGTCAGGCTGTAGTGTGTGTGTGGGGGGGGTGCAATATCTTTTCCAGAAGTTGGTTAGAGACTGGCAGGTGTCTTCTAGGTCCTAACTCTAAGCTCAAGGGCCTGGAGGGTGGCTGTCTGTAGGAAAGATAAATGAAGGCAAATAGGGCAGTCTGCATTTAGCAATCATAAAGTGTAGGGAATGTTGACTGGGCGGAGGACAGTTGCATGCTAAGATGGCGTGGAGCCGTCCTGCTGTGGCAAGGGTCCGTCTGACATGTAGAGTGTATGCTCACTTCACATCCCCTCGTCACAAGGGAGCCTAGACTTGGGGTTCCAGTGAATGGGAGGCCAGGGGTTTCTGGGGACTTTCCAGGTTCCATAGAGCCCACCAAGATTTCTGTTGAGAGACTACCAGTGTTCTGGTAAGCTCTCTGTAGGTCCTTCCCAATGACGCTATCATATGGAGGCCACTGTGGCTCTGACCCCAGGAGATTGAAGGCAGGGTGCTGGCAAAGGTGGTTTGGGAAGTGGAAGGTAGAAGGGTGTTCACTTTACAAATTTCAAGGGTTGGGGGCCCGGTGAGCCCTGAACACATGATCTAAAAAAAGCTTGACTAAAACCTCCCGGAGATGGACAAGAAAGCAGTGACCTCTGGTTCCTGCTGGGTAATGCCAGGGGCAACCCAAAAAAAGAGGCACAGAGGGTGGAATGGAGATTTGGGTCTAGTTTTCTCACTGCTGGGCAGTAAAGACTCCGGTTCCAGCAGCAAGTGGGGTGCTGGTGCACATCTGTAATCCTAGAACTTGGGGACCAGAGGCAAGAGGTCAACCTAGTCTAAATAGGGAGTTTCCAGCCAGTGTGGGCTACAGAATAACACCCGGTCTCCAAAACCAAAGCAAACAAATGAAGTCCCCACAACAAACAAACAAAAGGACCAGTAAGATGACTGAGTAGGTAAGAGCATTTGTGACTGCCTTTAATCCCTGTAGAGAACTGACCCTGGGAAGTTGTTCCCCTACCACCATACACATACACAACCAAATTACAGCGAAATTTAAAACAAGCCAGTGGCCGCCCCCACCCCCTAACAGCTTGGCACGCAGCTTTGGCATGTAGAGGAAGCTCTAGGCCAGCCTGGGTTGTGCAGTGAGTTTGAGCCAAATGAGACCCTGTCTCAACAAACAGTCCACTCCAAAAATAAAACAAGTAAAAACAAAGCAGGGCAAAGAGTCCCTAGCACAAGGCGGCAGCCACCACTGAATATTTCACCAGTGATGACCTGAGAGAGCGTGTTGGTGGAGGGACCCTCTGAGATATAATGAGGCAAGGTATCTGAAATAGATGCAGGGGACAGCAGAGGTGGCTTATTATGAAGTTATGTGGACACAGATAGATGAATAGTGAACCCTCATTGGGAAAGCTCAGTAGGAAAGCCGATCTTCTGGTAGCTTCCAAAGAGGTCCTTCTGCACTGGAGAGGATTCAGCTGAGACAGGACCTGGGAACAGGATTCACAGAGAGCCAGAGGGCTTGGCTGGGAGCAGAGTATGCTATAATGAGGTAAGAACTGTGCTCCAGACAACCCTAACCCAGCTGAGAGTGAATGGACAGAGGTCCTGGAAGCTGGGTCCCCAGAGCAGGCAGAGGTGGCTCCTCTTCCCTGCAAAGAGCTACTCCTGCTTCATGCAGGAGGCTACCTCAGAGACTTCTTTCCCAAGGAACAACGCTGGCTGCAGGCAGGTAATTAGGGTTAGAGCCTTACATGACCCCGCTAAGAACATGCTGGGCCCAACTGAGGAAGAGAAATAACATCCCCAAAGTAAGGAATTAACTAGAAGCACAGCAGAATCCAGATGAATCCTCCCAGTTTAATTTCTTTTCCTTTTACACTTCTTTTGTAGCTCAGGTTGACTTCTACTTCCTGTCCTCCCCTCTCAGCCATCTGCATAGCTGGGATTACTGGTGTCCACTTCCACATTTGACTTCAAGGATTCTGGTCCAGGGGGACAGAGAAAGAACCAGATAAGGCTTTAATCCCAGCACTCGGGAGGCAGAGGCAGGCGGATCTCTGTGAGTTCGAGACCAGCCTGGTCTACAAGAGCTAGTTCCAGGACAGGCTCCAAAGCCACAGAGAAACCCTGTCTCAAAAAACCAAAATTTGGGGCCAGTTTCTCAGAACCTGGGGTTTGACACTCTGGATCTTTGTTACGATTTGAGTCTGAAATGTTCTCCACAGCCTCATACAGTTTGGTCCTTAGCTGAAGGATATTTTTTTCCAGTTGTTTTAGGACTGTGCCACTGCAGGTGGGCTTTGAAGTTTATTCTTGCTTCTGGGTTCTTCTTTCTACTTCCTGGTTGGTCATGCTATGAGGAGGAGTGTCCTCTGCTACCATGCGTTTCTTGCCATGTTGGACTCTACCGTCTGATACCGTAAACCAAGACAAACCTTCCGCCCTTAATTTGAGCCTGTCAGGTATTTTGTAAGAGGACAAGAGAAGTGACTAACGGCACCCCAGCAGACAGGCAGTTCACCACCAGGGCTGTGACCTGTCCCCCACACAGGAGTGTAGTATTGGGATTGACACACTAACACCACATTGGCCTCTTGATCTGTGGGGGAAAGCCAAGTAGAAATCACAGGAGCTGCCTGTGAGGCAAGAGGGTGTGTGAAGTGTCACCCCTGAAGACCTAAAGGATGCAGGCAGGTGCTCTATATCTTAAGTCTACTTAATTTGTCAGTTTAGCTCACACAGAAACCAGTAGACTCTAGAGCGATGGCTGATGCCATGGCCTGAACGCTGGTGGCCTCTAGTTCTCATGTTCAAATCCTAAAGCGATGAGATTAGGAGCTGGGGCTCTGGTAGATGAGTGGAGACCCATCCACTCGTCTACTATGCAAGGGCAGCAAGAGAATGCACCGTCTAGGAAACACAACATGGTGCCCGATGAACACAGAATCTGTTGTGAGTTGACTTTGGGTTTCCCAGGCTTCAGAGCCATGAGATACATATTCCTTTTGTTTATAAGCCAATGGTTTATGAGTTGTTTTTTTTTGTTTTGTTTTGTTTTGTTTTTTTAACAGTAGCCTGGACAGACTAGGACAGTCAACTACTTACTCTGGATTCAAACAGTTGATTGATAGCAGTCTTTCAAATGCTAACCAAAGGACTAGCTTGGTAGCAGTACCTTTAAACTTAGCTTTTGAGTTAGACTTATTTATGTGTGTACGTGTGCTGGTGCATGCAGCAGGCCACAGAGCGTGTATGGAAGTCAGACGACAGCTTGCAGGAAACAGTTTTCTCCTTTCATCACGTGGATTCCAGGGATGAAACTCAAGCCATAAGGCTTGTAAGCAAGTACCTTTATCTGCTGGGCCATCTCTCCAGTCCTTTGGTAGTACTTTGAAAGGCCTCTAACTGGAGTTGTGTCCTTTACAAGAAGAAAACGTGAGCCTGAAATCCAAACTACACAAGCCAGCAGGAGTGAATTCTATTGGCCCCAGTACCAAGTGGGGAACTTTGTGTTTCCATCCCCACGTGGGGCTCTGCAAGACAGAGGGTCCCATTGGGCCAAAACCTGGGGCTGCTGCCTGACCGGCAGAACTCCCTGTATTTAGGGTCTAGCAAGCAAGGTGAGGAGTCTTGTGTTGGTAGGGTAATTGATAGCAAGAGAAGGGCAGCTGCTGCTACTTGATGAAGACAAGGAATGTTTAGAATTTACACTTGGGCCCACGGTGGTGGTGCACACCTTTATTCTCAGCACTCAGGAGGCAGAGGCAGGCAAATCTCTGTGAGTTCAAGGCCAGTCTGGTCTACAGAGTGAGTTCCAGGATAGGCTCTAAAGCTATAGAGAAACCCTGTCTCAAAAACAACAACAACAACAAAAACTTACTCTTGGTCTTCTTGACACATCTTCTGGCCTGACTGTGAACTAAGAAGCACAAAACACCTGGGTGAGAAGGGCGGGCTTATGAAAGTCCCTGGGCCCTCAGGAATGGAGGTCTGATCATTTACCGGCTTAGCCATCAAGATCTGGCAAGGCGGTGGCTGGATGAAGGGAGCTAATGGACTCAGGAAGCAGAAAGTGAGCTAAGGGTGGTGGTGCATGCCTGCAAACCCAGAGCTTGGAAGGCAGAGGCAGGAGGATCAGGAGTTTAAGGTCTTCCTTAGCGACATTTTTAAGTATGAGACTACCCTGGGCAACATGATACCATCTCAGAAGCAGGAAACCAAACAAACAAAAATAAAGAGAAAGAAAGGTGAAGGCAATACCAATCCTGACCCTAAGGTCTTCCATAGCTACAGGGCTCTGTCTCTCATGAAAAGGACCATAGACAATCTGAATTTGGGTGGCCTGGACATCTCTGTGGTCTCAGGATGCTATAGCAACTGTCTGTAGCCCTACCTGCCACCCTCTGGATCCTCCAACAGTATTGTGCTGAGGGTTTACAGGCACACATCTACTCTCGGTGAGGATTGGTCAGTGCAGGTCAATTCCTATGGGGTGGCCATGATGGACTGTGTTCTCCATTGCCTGGCCAAACTGTGTTAACATCCGAGATTTCCCAGGCAGTTCTCCTCTGGCCCCTTCCTTTCACGGGCAATAAGGCAGCCTTCTGGTCAAAGGCTCATTCTTTATTCCTTCTATATCCCTCAGAGTCATTCTCTCAGTGACCCTCTGCATGTCAGATTTCACTGTGGCATCTGCTTCTTGGGGGAGACTGGAGACAAGTTAGTGGCTTCAGAGTCCCCAAGGTCATTGAGTAGCATCTTCAGTTTCTAGCCTAGTCTATCTGTGCACAAGGATAAAGGAGACATAAGCCTCTCTCCTTAAAGGCAGGGCCCTGCTTCCTCTCCCCCTTCTCTCTTGGACATCATGGATCTTCTGAGGTCCTCCCTAAGATCTAACCTAGGGCTGTTCAGCTTTCCAGTAGTACCTGGGTAAACTTCTAGCCCAGAAACTTCCACAGGCATCCAGGAGAGAGTCAAAGCCTGGGTTAGCACTCTTGGGTAAATGTGCAGCATGGTCTTGGTTCACACAGAGAGGGGAAATTAGGCCCACTCAGGTTAGGGCTACTGAGCTTGGTTGAGCTTGGTTGCTAGCCTGGAGGCTTCTGAAATCTTCCTGGCCTCTCTGGAGCTCTGTCTCAGTGAAGAGCAAATGCTCCCTGACTCCCTCTCTCACGAGTTGTTGAGGAGAATTGATGACAACATCAATAATGTGACTTGTATACAAGCTGCACAGACAACAAACCTGAGCACTGGGGATAAATCCTTTCCTGGCCAGTAATTGCTCTGTAAGGCAAAAGGAATTACACCTTTCTTGGCAACAAGAGTGGAGTCTCCCATGGAGCCCGGACTCTCCTTCCCCTGGAGATCTGCACACCCCACCTCACAGGCTATTCTTTGCAGCCTCTGTCCACACAGATATCCTTGTTACACTGCCCTCTGGCTCACACAGGACACAGGGAGGAGACAGATCCTGATCCCATCTCCTGCCCATGACTGGTGAGCAGAGGTAACTCCCTTTCCTCTCAGAGGCTCTTGAATGGATAAGCTTACAAAGCAGTGGTTCTCAACATGTCGGTCTCGACCCTCTTGGGTTGCATATCAGATATCCTGCATAGCACATATTTACATTATGATTCATAACAGTAGCAAAATGACAATTATGAAGTAGCAATGCAGTGATTTTATGGTTGGGGTCAGCACAGCACGAGGAGCTATTAAAGGGTCGCAGCGTTAGGAAGGTTGAGAACCACTGTTGTAGAGGATTCTGTTAGCCCAGTTGCAGCAGAGCCGGAGAAGGGCAGACTGCTCAGGAGGGAGGCTTAGAGCTATGAGTATGGGGCATGGTGCTTAGTGGGGACAAGGGAAGAGGATCGTGTGGTGGGGTCCTGTCCTTGAGTGGAAGCTGCAGGGTGCAGTCTGGCCCCTCGTATGTCCCCAGGGAGGCCTGTGACTGCTCGGTGGAAGGGGCAGCTGGCAAGAGCGAGATGGAGGAAGCTGTGGTGGGGATTAAGGCCAGGCACAGCTGTCTTCCTGCATCACAGCGATTGTTACGGTGTGTCTTGGCCCACTCTACAGGGGACCCCACTGGAGTCTATCCACAACTTTCCAAATTGCAGACTTTCATCATCTTTTCTCTCTGTGCCACAGCCTGGGCCCCTCCTCCCTTTATCCCCCACACCTCAGTCTCGAGGGTGAGGCAGAAGGAAAATTTTGCAAATCTTGGAAGGGGGGTGACTCTCTCTTCTGGGGATGGTGGACCTCTTCACTCTGTTTTACCTCACCCACTCCCAGGCACCTTGCCCATGCTTCTCCTTGCTGGATTGGACAGGCAAACAATGGACCTGGGTCCTTCTGCACCAGTAGGAAGCGGGAAGCTGCTCAGGGCCTGCCCTAGGCGCCCGTGTCTTCCCTTCATTCCATCTGTGTCTGGTGGTCGCGCTGGCTACTGTACACTTGAAGCATGCTCCCGGGGACCTGGAGGGTGGACGGAGTTGTCCTAACCGCTCACTGGGTGGCCTTGGTCGAGGCTCTCAAGTTCGTTGAGCCTCAGTTTCCTAATTTATCCAGTCAATATCAACAAGGCTTGTGGTTTAGATTGCTGTGAGATGAAATGAAACAGTGTTTGGAGAACAATTGGCAAGAGGCCTGGGGCCCAGCCAGCGCTCTGCACTGCCACTCTGGTCTCTTTTGTGGGAGCTGGCAGGGCCATGCTGCTTTTCCTCCAATGGGGATGGAAGTGGAGTAGGGGTTGCTCTCCGAGGGGCCAGTTTCATGTCGCTTCTTGGTTTGACCAGAGGGTGGTCTTTTGTACCCTGCATTGTATCAGAAGGTGGAGGCTGGGCTGTTCGTCTGGGTGCAGTCCCTTGGAAGGGAATGTGACCGCCCTGGGGCCAGGATTTGGCACCTATGTTGGGCCTTTACTGGCACTTCCAGCTAAGAGGGAGGATAGCTGTGTTGAGGAGACAAAAGCCTGCCTTGGTCACCAGTGCCAGGAGAGAGGGTGTTATCTTTGGGCCCAGCCGCTCTGGCCTGGGTCTCTAGGCTGGCACCATATGGTACCACCTTCAGTTCCCAAGCCTTCTGAAAGGAGCCGGCCGTGGGCAGAGGTAGCAGCCATTCAAGTGGTGCTGGCCCTGTGAGCAGCTGGGAGTGGGGCCAGGAGAAGGAGCCATGAAGGAGCTTTCTGATGGTTGGTAGAGTCTGGAGACACGGGTGCAGGCACGGAGCTGGGGGTGATGCTTGGGGGAGTGAGAGCTGAGCATCAGGCTGGTGTTAGCAAACTTCAAGTCCTAGCTCCCCTCTGGTATGTGTAGGATGCAGCACCCCTTGCCCAGGGGGACTGAAGTAAGGCTTCCTTCTCCCCATCCCTCCTGACTAAGGATCTTCTGTTCTTTCTCTCCCCCTGTGTGTGTGTGTGTGTGCACGCACACGCATGTGCACACAAGAAACACGAAACACATGAGTCACAGCACACACAGAGGATGGTGTGCAGTCAGTGCTCTCCAACCTCATGTGGATCACCAGGCTTGGCATTCCAAGTACTCTCACCTGCTGAGGCATCACATTCACCCTTTGTGTGGTTTTTGTTTGTTTGTTTGTTTTTGTTTTTTGAGACAGGCTCTCACGTCTCCCAAGCTTGCTTCAAATTCCCTTGAGTTTTTGACCCTGCCTCCTTGGCTTCCCAAATGCTGGAATTACAGGAGTGCAGCACTATGCCAACTGAGCTTTATTCCCAGCCCAGCATCTCATTCTTTTGTCTGTTTTCTTTCCCTCTAAGGCAGCTAGGCTGGGGGTGGACACGGGGGGGGGGGGGGCTGGGCTGTGGCCCTATGCCTGGGGTTTAGCCAACCTTACCAAAGGTCTGTAGATGGGGGAGACCCCCAGGTCATAGTAGGGGGGCTGTAGGGGCAGATCTTCTTCCTGCTGTCTCCCCGGCTCTAGATGGAGACTCTGGAAGGAAAGAGGACACTGCACAGACGATTCATTCCACACTGTGCTCCAGGTGATCGTTTCTGCCCTGGAGTTGGTGGGGATGCTCCTCCTGGTCCATGGGCCCCATATTCACCATAGTGGTGATTGGTTTAGAGGTGATAAAGGCACCCTGGCAGGAGCCAGCACAGGTCAGGCACCTCACAAGTACTCAGGGATTGAGACTGTCTCAAGTGGCAGAATAGCCTCGAAGCAGCCAGGGCTGGTCTTGAGTGCTCTCTCTCTTAATTTGATTTTTTTCCTCCCTAACTCTTTCCATCTTTTTAAAAAGAGGGTCTCACTATACAACCCTGGCTGGCCTGGAACTCACAGAGATCTGCCTGCCTCTGATTCCTGAGTACTGAGATTAAAGGCGTGTGCCACCACACTTGGTCTTTTTTTTTTTTTTTTTTTTTTGACACAGGGTTTCTCTATGTAGCATGCCTTTAGTCCAGCCCACAGCTCACCCTTGGTCAGTGACTAGGTCCAGCTGTTCTCAACCTGTGGGTCATGATCCCTTTGAGGCACATATTAGATATTTCCATTACAATTCATAACAGTTGAAAAATTACAGGTATGAAGTAGCAAGGAAGTAATTTTATGGTCTTGAGCTCTTGGTCTTCCTGCCTCCATGTCCATAACACACTACCTTACTGAATCTGTTCAGTGCTGGACCTTGAATAGTCCATGCATGCTATGCAAGCACTTTACCAATTGAACTACCCCCCCGTGGGTGGTTGAAAGGCAGTGAAAGTTTTCTCTGCGGACTCTGGGTTCCTGTGAGGGCTCTGACTAGGACAGCCTGAGTTTGCTGCTTTTCAGCATGGGGCAATGGAAGGCTTTGACCTAATGTGGGGACTCTGACTGGTGCATGAGGGTACCATACTCTCTTTAGGATAGACTCCCTCCTTGAGGCTAGCTCTCATTCCCCCCCACCCCGCCCTCCAGTCCCTGTCTCCTCAGGCCAGGGAGCTTGCCCTGTGCTGCCCTAGGCCTACCTGAAAGTCCTCAGGTGCCGATTGGCTCTGCCTGTCTGGAGAAGGCTCCAGCTTCTGGTGGGGAGACATGTCCATCCTAGAGGAACGGAGTGAAGGTGAGTTCATTGCAGGCTCGAGTGGGGACCTTTGCCTCAGTCAGGACACCGGAACCTTACTATCCTCAGAGCCCTGAGTTCTGCTCCCAGGCAGCCGCAGGGGGACAGTCTGAGGCATGGCTACACGGCATGGTGAGGAGAGGTGGAGGGCGATCTGTCTTTCCCAGGTATCCTTGCGATGGTCCAACCCAGCCTACCTAGGACACTGTAAGAATCCTGTGAGTCCCAGGTTTCCTAGCTCCCAGCAATAGTGAGAACTCTACTGACTGCTCCCAGGACCAGAGGAAGGAGAACCTAGGGACCAAGTGTGGCCCAGCGGCCATCTCAGCCATCACAGTAAATCGTGTTTGATGCCATGTTTTTCAAATGAAAGTTAGTGTAGAAATCCATGACGAACAAAGTAACATTTTAAGTAAAGAGAGGATCAGTAATAGCATGCTGAGCCATACTGGAGCCTGAGGCAATGGGGGAAATCAGTCATTCTAACTCTGTCTCTATTTAAAATGTGGATGTTTTGTTCATCCTAGATTTTTTTTACACTGATTTTAATAAAAAATATTGCATTCAAGCTTGGCATGAGGGTTGAGGCAGGAGAATGGTTTGGACTCAGAAATTTGAGGCTAGCCTGAGCAATACAGTTAGACCTTATCTAGAAAAAGAAAAAAAAAATCAAACAAATACATCCATCAATCCATCCATATGTGATATAGAAAATGAAAGAAGAGAGTTAAATGTTATTGATGGTGTTGGCTAGAGTTTGGGGCTCCTCCACAAACTTTATACTTTATACCTTAATGGTCTCCAGCCCACAGCTCACCCTTGGTTAGTGACTAGTCCAGCAGTTCTCAACCTGTGGGTCGTGACCCCTTTGAGGCACATATCAGATATTCTGCATATCAGATATTTATGTTACAATTCATAACAGTTGAAAAATTATAGGTATGAAGTAGCAAGGAAGTAATTTTATGGTGGGAGTCGTCACAATATGAGAAGCTATACTCAGGGTCACAGCGTTAAGAGAAGGTGAAGCTGTAATAGCTATATAGCAGTTTCTTGGGGCCACAGTCTTCCTCACTTTGAGCTGGTATAGGGTGAACTGCGTCTTTGTGACAGGATGTAGGCATAGTGACTGCACACAGGACTGTTCTTCCAGCGGAGACTAATGCCTGCCCCTTCCCACACGGATTGAGGAGCACTTGACCCCCTGAATCCCTGAGAGGGCAAGTGCTTGCTGGGAGTTTAAGAGCCATGGGGGATGGCAAGGAAGATAGGCTTGTCCACACTCACCCGTCTATGTCAGTTCCTAACTGGTTCTTCTGCTGCCAGCGGTACAGAAGGAAGACAGCCAGAGTCACGACAAGGACGAGGACCATGGCCAATGCACCCCCAATGAGCCTGGCTGCACTTTCTGGGCCCCCCTGGGGGAGGGGCTTTTCTGGAACCAAGAGACCAAGGGGAGACAGAGAGAGAGGGAGAGGGAGAGAGAGGCTCATGAGCCAGTGAGAGTCAGTAAGGTCAGCAAAACCTAGAAATGAATAGAATCAGACCCTGCAACAGCATCTGGTGTCCCCCACGGCACTCTGGTTCTAGGAGGGTGATCGTCTGGTTCAACCAGGAGGTCAGATCTCTCCCAGAGCTGTCACTCCAGTCCATGCTTGGATCCAGATCTAGGGCAAGGAGGTGTGTGTGGGGGGCATCCAGGGTTGGCTGAGGGTGCTCAGAGATGGGGTCCCCACTCCCTCATTTCATTTCTGGCCCTGCAGGGGAGATCCCTGATGAGGAGTTTAATTCCTTCCCCTCCCCACCCAATTAACCAAGCAAATGAGCTAATTGGAGCCCTGCCCTCACAGCTTTGAAGAGGATGGGATCCTGAGGGGAAGAAGGCTAGGAGATTAGATGGGAAAGGGGTTCCTGGAGGCTCCTGAGGGAACCCTAGTCTCTTCAGTCTGGAGGAGCTGAGTACACCTCCTGTCTGGGCTGAGGTGTGGGGCAGCCCCTCTCAACTTGCTCTATATGGGGTATGCCATGTCTCTGGGCTTTGGAAAGAAAGGGGCCTTGGAATTGTTGAGGCATGGGGAGTTAGGTCCCAGTCTGAGCTGAGCTTCCAGCCCACTGTGCGCCAGGAGTACAAGCAGCCTCCGGACTCTGCAGATTCGGCATGTGAAGACACAGAAGGTGCCAGGTTCTTGTTTCTCCCTCTGCTGGGCTCCATGTCTCACCTCTGATCTTTGTAACACTCTGAGAGGAAGAAACTGAGGAGGGAGTCAGTGGAGTCCTTTCTCTACTTCTCCTCCTCCACCACATTATACCTAATTAAACATGGAGAGGACCTGAATAGAGATGCTAAATTGCAGTTTGCAATAAACATCATGTAGCCAATTTTCCTAAAGTGGATTTGACGAGTATCGTCCCCTCCCCGACAGTCCCAATGCTGTGAAGGAGAGGAGGAGGACTTTCTGGCAGGTGCCCCCATACAGCCTGGCTATCACAGAATCTGTAGCCCCCCTTTAGTTCCGGCTTCTGGTATTCAGAGGACAGTTTCTCCACAACGGCTCCAGTCTCAGCATCCCCGCATCCATGCACAGCTGCTGGCCTATGGCTCCACTGGGAGGGCTGTGTCTGCTGAAGGGAGGCCTTGTATGGTAGTTATAGGCTCTTGGGGCTGGGTTACACACGTGTGTGCATGGTGTGTGCATCTAATCACAGTAGCTAGGGTGCCTGAGGCTCCCTTAGACCCTCTGCCTCAGCATTGTGTCTTTTGTTCACAGACATCTCGGACTGGGATACTCTAACCAGATAAACAAACCTTGTCCATCTCCTCTCCTCTAAAGGCTGGTATCTTGCACGAGTACTTCTCATCTGTATCCCCAACCTTCTTGCTCTTCCCCACCTTCTCTAACGCTCCTCTCTCTTTTCTCTTTGGTAGGAGCATCTGGATTGTTCCACAGTTGTACCAGTTCTGGCGACAGAGATACAGTCCTTTCTACCTCCAGGGCTGCTTTATCATCAGTTGCCATCACGGGCTAAATGTCTCTTGTCCCCTTGAGCTCCACCCTCCTTCCCAAGTGATATTATTTCCTTCCTTGCTTCTTCTTCTTCTTCTTTTTTTTTTTTTTTTTTTTGAGACAGGGTTTCTCTGTGTAGCTCTGGTTGCCCTGGAACTCACTCTCTGTAGACCAGGCTAGCCTCAAACTCAGAGATCTGCCTGCCTCTGGCTCCCGAGTGCTGGAGTACCACCATGCCCGGCTTCCTTTCTTTCTGAGGATTCAGTCTTGTGTTGCTCAGACTGGTCCTAACTCACTATGTAGCCAAGGGTGACCTTAGACTCCTGATCCTCCGGTCTCTTCCCTGAGATTCCGGATTATAGGTATGTACCGCCACAGTCACTTTATGCAGTGCTGGAGCTCGAACCCAGGGCTTAGCATAAGCTAGGCCAGCATGCGCTCTACTGCCTTAGCTACATCTCCATCCCCAGAGTGATCTTCCTAAACTGCAAATCTGATCAGCTTCCCCCTCCCCCTTATAATCTTCCAGGAGCTCAGGGTGCTCAGCACTGGGTCTTAGGGCAAGGTTTTTGAGGCTTGTCAAGGAGTGGTCCTGATGTTTCTGTGTCCTCCTCCTCTGACTGCGCTGGATCCTCGCAGCAGGATTTCGGCTACCTCTCTTGCTCAGGTGTCGTGGGAGCTGCTTTTTGCTGGGGCCTCTCCTATATACTCCTCTCTACAGGTCAACCTGGCATCTGCTGTCCTTCTATTTCCTCCACTCCCGTGGCTGTCCTCCCTGGTACTCTCTTTCACTGTCTGGTCTATGGACTGTGCCTGAGTAACTAGTTTGACATGGCTGTCATATGCAGGATCAACTAATTTAGTGGAGGTTGGCTGGCTGGTCCCCAAAGGGCAGTTCTGGGAGAGAGTGGGCCCAAGCACTGGAATCTAACCTTCCACCAGGGGGCGCTCTCACCCTGAGCTGCCTTTATGTTTTCCTGGCTAAGACCCAAGTATATCTGGTACCCTGGGCCCAGCTGAAGCAGGCTGGCATTTCGGAGGTGCTGAGTGGGTGGAATGGCAGGGGAATGAACACATCCCCTGTTTGGCACTCATGTTTCAGGTGTCCCTTCTACCAGTAGGGCAGCAGCTACACCAATGGGGCAGAAGGGAGGGGCTGCATTAGGGCCAAGAACTGGCGTCTCAGACCCATGCGCACTCTCTGCTTATGCATGAAGGACCAGGATACAGGGCCTTCACCCATCACCCTCTGGGACCACTTTGGCAAGGAAGGTGGCAGCTGTCCTAATAAGGGGCCTATCAAACTGTGTGGCATATAGCAAAACAAAGCGCATATATATATATCTGGGAAGGGTTTGTATATGCATGCACTGGAATGGATGGGTGGGTGAGATTAGGAGAACTAAGGCCCACAGAGGGAAGCAGGCTCCAAGGAAGCCCTCACATGAGCCAGGGCCAGGGTGAAGGCCTCTGACTTTGTTTCTTCTAGGTTTGCCCTCTCAAAGACAAGCTACCCACATTGTCCCTGGGCTCTGCCTCATTGACCTGGAGGATCCCTCTCCCCTGACTCAGAGGAATAGGTACTAGTAGAGAGAAGATAAGAAAAGGAATCTGGAAAAGAGAAGACCAAGAGAAGAAGTTAGCTTATGTCTGTGGCTTGCCAGCATTCTGCCCAGTGCCTTGGTTGATTTCTGGCTCATTTGTTTTTTTTTTTTTTTTTTGATGAAGATTTTTATTTTTAGCTTTAAAAATATACAATTTAGCAGGGCATGGCAGTGCATGGTTTTTTGGGTTTTTTTCCCCGTGATATTTATTGAGCTCTACATTTTTCTCTGCTCCCCTCCCTGCCTCTCCCCTCCCTCTTTCAACCCTCCCCCAAAGTCCCTATGCTCCCAATTTACTTAGGAGATCTTGTCTTTTTATACTTTCTACTTCCCATGCAGATTAGATCTATGTAAGTCTCTCTTAGTGTCCATATTATTGTCTAGGTTCTCTGGGATTGTGGTTTGTAGGCTGGTTTTCTTTGCCTTATGTTTAAAAACCACCTATGAGTGAGTACATGTGATAATTGTCTTTCTGTGTCTGGGTTACCTCACTCAAAATAATGCTTTCTAGTTCCATCCATTTTCCTGAAAAATTCAAGCTGTTGTTATTTTTTTCTGCTGTGTAGTACTCCAATGTGTAAATGTACCACTTTTTTTTTTATCCATTCTTCGATCGAGGGGCATTTAGGTTGTTTCCAGTTTCTGGCTATGACAAACAAAGCTGCTATGAACATAGTTGAGCACATGTCCTTGTGGCACGATTGAGCATCCTTTGGATATATACCCAAAAGTGGTATTACTGGGTCTTGAGGAAGGTCGTTTCCTACTTTTCTGAGAAATCGCCACACTGACATCCAAAGGGGTTGTACCAGCTTGCATTCCCACCAGCAATGCAGAAGTGTTCCCTTTTCCCCACAACCTCTCCAGCATAAGTTGTCATCAGTGTTTTTGATCTTGGCCATGCTTACAGGTGTAAGATGGAATCTCAGAGTTGTTTTGATTTGCATTTCTCTGATGACTAAGGATGTTGAACATTTCCTTAAGTGTCTTTCAGCCATTTTAGATTCCTCTGTTGAGAGTTCTCTGTTTAGGTCTGTACTCCATTTTTTTTATTGGATTATGTGATCTTTTGGTGTCTGGTTTCTTGAGTTCTTTGTATATTTTGGAGATCAGACCTCTGTCTGATGTGGGGTTAGTGAAGATCTTTTCCCATTCTGTAGGCTGTCGTTTTGTCTTGTTGACCGTATCCTTTGCTTTTCAGTTTCAGGAGTTCCCATTTATTAATTTATTAATTAATTTATTAATTGTTTCTTTCAGTGTCTGTGCTGCTGGGGTTCTATTTAGGAAGTGGTTCCTTATGCCAATGCGTTCAAGTGTACTTCCCACTTTTTCTTCTATAAGGTTCAGTGTGGCTGGCTTTATATTGAGGTCTTTGATCCATTTGGATTTGAGTTTTATACATGGTGATAGATATGGGTCTATTTTCATTTTTCTACATGTTGATATCCAGATATGCCAGCACCACTTGTTGAATATGCTTTCTTTTTTCCATTTGATATTTTTTGCTTCTTTATCAAATATCAGGTGTTCGAAGATGTGTGGATTGATATCTGGGTCTTCTATTCGGTTCCAGATTTCTGGTTCATTTGATCTTTACATTAAGCTTACAGAATTAGATAATGTTATTCTTGATGAGCAAAGTAAGTCCAGCTTAGAAAGGTGAAGTCATTTGTTCAAAGTTCTCTAGGTGGTCAGGAGTAAACTGGGACCCAGGAGTGTGTGACTTTCCCTGGCCCAGACTATCAGGAATTCTTAGAGATCCTGGTTCCCTTACACTGCATGGACCTGCTATTCCGCCCTGTCCCTTTGCAAACAGGGCCCCACCTAGCCCTTGCCCCCAGTGAGGGCCCCTAGTTGCTTTGTCTCTGAGCCTCCCCTTGACAGCTGTGAGGAGGGGGTCTGGCTCTGGCCCCAGCTGGAGCACTGGCATCAAGCCCCCAGACGCTCTCTGGTTACACCGTGACAAATATGTTCCCCAGCCTCAGCTCCACGGGGTTTAGAGCGGGCTCTGTCACCTGCAGGCAGCCGGACATGGCTGGGAGGAGAACCAGTAAGGGGCCAGAGAAAGCTGGGAAAGCATGTGGAAGAGAAGTGAGGGCTTCCACAAAAAACCTACACTGAGTGTGAGCCCAGTCTTTGCCAGCCTCGTGAGACTGCCTGTGTGCCTCTTGTTCTGCTGAGGATGCTCAGAGAGGTTAAGTCACCAGTCCAGAGTTCCATAGTGAGGATCACCACTTAGATTCAGCGTGACTTTTCTTTTTATTTTTCTCCTCTCCTCCCTTCCCCTCCCCTCTCCTTCCGTCCCCTCCCCTCCCCCTCCTTTCCAGCCTCATGTAGCCCAGGATATTCTTGGCCTTACTACACAGCCTAGGCTGACCCTGAACTCCTGCTCCTATTGACAACAAGCTTTTTCCATACTGCAAACCAAGCACGTGGAATCCAGTCAGTTAAGAAAGAGGCCAGGGCTCCGGTCCGGTGGCTTGGAGAGACAGGGAGGGACCAAGGCTCCTTCAGGCACAAGCCCCACAGGCTCCCTGGGGGAGCTGGGGATCTTATTTTCCCCTCTGTGCCTGTCTAGGTGACTGTGCTCTTGACTC
The DNA here is from genome assembly GCA_004026605.1 of Ondatra zibethicus. Taxonomy (NCBI): domain Eukaryota; kingdom Metazoa; phylum Chordata; class Mammalia; order Rodentia; family Cricetidae; genus Ondatra; species Ondatra zibethicus. Next base: position 29,121 of record PVIU01018764.1, read on the forward strand.
AGGGCTACAGCCTGCCTCCCAGCTTGCTGCCTGTTCCTGCTGACCCTCGTCTACAGTCACACCTTAAGCTCTAGATGCTAAGTGCTAGGGCAGGGGCCTTTCCTTGGGGAAGGTGGGATCAGACATAGACACAGCAAGTACCCGACTTTAAGACACCTGCCTCTCGAGAGGTCTTTACAAAACCCAGGATGAGGATAGAGACGAGGAGTGCTTGTCTCTGGGAAGTTCAGGTTTCACAGAGCTTGGACCCCTTGGTGCGGCTTTGAGAGTCTAATAGAAGTTCCCAAAAGTAGAAAGGGACAACAGTACAGACAGGGGATTGTGCTACGGGGACGGGTGTACGGACTGTGAGGTAGGTGCATGAGGAGAAGCCTAGTTATTGCATATGGCAAGGGAACGGGCTTCAAAATGGGTGGGGCAGGAAGCTGGTAGTGGGGACTGGACAGAACACGCTTAGAGGTTTAAATGGTAACAGCCTCTCTCATGGGGTCCCTGCCTGGGCACAGAGACCCTGCCTTTCTGAGTAGCTGGATTGACTGACTAGGCTTCCCCAGTGTAGCTTCCTCAAGAGCCCTTTACCCAGGGCTGTCCTGGGTGGGTCACCTCCTATGGAGCAGGCCAAACAGGTATTTCTGGGGGAGTCTATGGGTCGTACAGGAAAGTAGCTACCCTAGTGGGAAAGGAAGAAGATGGGTTTTCATTTTGGTGATTGGTTGGTTGGGTATAGGGGAGGGTGGGACAGAAGAAAGTTGGCTGAGTTCTCTGCTCAGGGCCCACCCAGTGGGTCACATGGCCACTTCCCCAGCTCAGATGTACAAGGTGGCTTCTGTCTGCTGGGTAGAGGGAGGGCTGGATGGAGGGTACTGTGGGACAACTCCAGAAGATCTGAGGACAAAACCTAGCATTCCACAAGGTCACCCAGCTCTCTAGGTCTAAGTAGAGGTGTTTCATGATTTTTTTTTCCCTTGACCTTTTGAGACAGGGTTTTGCTATGCAGCCCAAGCTGACTTTGAACTAACTGCTGCAATCCTCCTGCCTCAGCCTCCCAAGTGCTGGGATTGCAGGTCTGTATCACCACACCTAACTCATTTTAATGTCGTGGTTGTACGGAAGCCTGGGTCACATGACCTGTTTCATGGGAGCGAGCAACTTCTGGCGGTACAGGTCACAACAGATGTGAGGCTGGGGCCAGGTGACATATCAGGACATCAGGACTACTGGTGTGGCACATCATGATCAGTAATTAGCAGCCACCGCCCCTACAGCCTGTGGCCTTGGCATCTAGACTGAGTGCCTCAGCTCCCTCAGATGGTATGTGAACTCCTTAGCCTGACCCCAGTCATTTCCCACACAGCCCTGCAGCTTGCTGCTTGTTCCAGCTCTCCCCAACTCTTTGTCTCATTTCAGTTCTGTCTTCCCAGGACCCCAAGTGTAGCTTGGCTGCTGTATCAGCATACTTGGGGGTTATAGGAATAACCCCCTTCTGCCTAGAGATGACTGTATCTCTGTATCTCTCCTCTGCCTATGGGAGCCAACTCTCTCAGGCTCTTCCTTTTGACCTGGGCTGGTATAGAATCTACCTAGAGGCATGTGGAAAACAAGCCATAGTTTGCTTTTCTTGTTCTAAGTAGTCAATGGCTATGTGACTCAGACACAGCCAAGCTCTACTCTTTCCTTCCCTTTGGCTACAGAGCTAGGTATGGTCTCTATTTTACCACCAAGGTGCTCCTGGGCTAGAGCTGCTAAGAGCCTCTAAGCACCTCATTCTAGAGCACCTGCCTAAGGTCTGGGCTGTCTGTGCCTGCCTTGCTGGCCCCTCCAGTAGGAAGAACCTTCTTCCTTGGTGTAGAAGTTGCTTTGGCTTGGAAAGTGGCCGGAGGTCACTTTGTAGTCACCGTCTACAGTTCTCGTCTCTTTGCTCTCCTGCCCCCGACACCCACTTTGCTTGCCTGGGGCAGGCATAAATGATGTAAAGTGCTCAGCCCAGTGCCTGGCACATAGTCAATATCTAATAAATGGTTACTATTTTTGTTATTAGCTATTCAATAAGTAGCAATTGATGGTGGTGGCGCTGAAGTTGCTGATGATGAGGTGAGGCTACCGCTGCTGCTGGTTGTGGTGGTGGTGATGGGGGTGATGATGATAATGGACACATTATCACTGCTTCTCCCCTCTTTGGAGATGATCTGGGTGGAAATCGTTTCTCCTCTTCTTCCTTTCCTCCTTCTCTTCCTCCTTTTTTTTATGTTTTGAGACAGGGTTTTATGAAGTCCAGGCTGGTCTTGAACCCACTATGAAGACACAGCTGGCCCTGAAGTACTGATCATCCTCTCTCTACCTCCCAAATGCTGGGATTACATGGGTGTACCACAATGCCTGACTGAGAAACATGGTTTGACAGAAGTGACACTCAGCCAAATCATACTTGCCACTGAATCATCATATCCATTGTGTCATACATATACTTTTACTTAAATTGTCTCATTTGACATCCCCAGTGCTTACCCTCTGTAGACAGATCAGTAACTGAAGCTCAGAGAGAGTTCATGACAGGGTCGAGGCCACATTGCTGGTGGAGATGAGAGAGGAACTGGGGAGTCCTGATTCTCAGTGCAATGTTTTGTGTAGCATGAAGGAATATCCTGCCTGAGTCCCGCCCTACCTCTTAGGTGCTCTGCAAGGGAGACAGGCATCTCTTCTTGTAGGGCCCCTTAGGAAAATACGCATGCTAGTCTTTCTCCTGCCCATAGCGTTCCTTAGTCTCCTCACCATTATGATTCGCTCATAAAGACACCGTTATGAGTGCCTTTATAGGCTTAGGATGAAGGACTAAAGTGTGTGTGTGTATGTGTGTGTGTGTGTGTGTGTGTGTTGAGGACAGTCATTTTCCATTGAGCCTATGATATTCCTCCTATCTGGAGCTCTTCAGAGTGCCCAGGCTCCCTAGCCCCTCCTACCTAACCGTTGCACCTTGAGTTGTCATTAGGAAAGAAGAGGCAACTTAAGCTGAGCCCTTCTAACATCAGACCCAGCTGGAGAGAGTTACTGGGATTTCATGCACATTCCTGGGGGAGGAGGAACTATCTTCTTTGTGGGGACTTTGCCCTGCAAGACCCCTGACCCTCCACTTCTTGAAGGGCAGGGTATGGCCCAGCCAAGTGAGAAGATCAGGAGAAGCCACTGTGTCACACAGCCATCCCTTACCCTCCTGGGCACCCTGGTTCCTCTCCTTTGTCAGCTCCTGTTTCTTTCCCAGTTGGTCTCAGAGAGCTGCCTTGACTTAGGAACAAGGACCCAAACTGGAAAACGTGAAGGACAGTGAGAAGACATAGGCCTGATTCTCCATTTTTAGTAGCATGGGCCTTTACTGGGCTGATACAGCCTGTTTGTGCCTCTCTGGAAGGAACAGATGCAGGGCGTGATGGCTGCTGTAATCTGGAGAGGGAGCAGGCCACAGACAGCACTACCTGCCAAGTCCCAGTTCTTACTGTTTTCTGGATAAGAATGGCAGGCAGGGGAGCGAGCCTAAGTTCTGGAGTCACTATCCAGGATCCAGCAGGAAATCTGGAAAGAGCAAAGGGCTCAAGACTGACTTCATAGAAACTAAACCTCACTGGTGGGTTGGGGGGGCCACCTGGGAGCAATGCAAACAGCAGATTCAAGGCCCAGGCCAGGCTTAGATCACTGGAGTCAGGTCCAGAGCCTTGGGGTTGAGTCTGGGATCTTTCCCTGGGATCCCTATCCACCTTCTCACGCTCAGTTGTGGGAAACCTGGGAAACCCTTGTATATGGGGTGGAAATACCCAGGATGAACCCTCTTCAGCCTGATAAGGGCTCATATTCCCATGGCCTACCTTCCTGGGACTGAGGACTGAGAATTTTCTGCACCTCAGTTAGAGTGCTTGCTTAGCTTGCTTTAAGTCTGTGGACTTCCTGACACTTGAGGTACTTTAAGCAGATCTTGAAGTATCCTTGGTGGGGAAGGACCTCAAAAGGTCATTGAGTATCAACCCATCACTGCGTGGGTATGGAGGTCAAAGAACAATTTTGAGGAATTGGTTTTTTCCTTCCACCATCTGGGCTCCGGGGATGGAACTCCATGTGAAGCTGATATTCCTGGGCACAGGACCCTTGTTTCGTGTCTCAGGTGAACTCACAGGGACCCTGGAAGTGAACATCAGTGTCTTTTCTTTACTCTGTTGGCTCCAAGTCTTCAGGTTTTTCAAAGGCAGCCTTGGGACTACAAGGGACTCTAGACCTGGCCCCACCTTTGTGCTTGTGTGTCTAGGCTGTGCTCTAAGATTCTTGGCTACTGCCTCAGACAGGCCTGGGGCTCTTCTATGCAGCTAGTAAATTGCAAGTCAATGGAAGCCTGTGGGCCACAGTTTTAGCTCAAGTCTTTTTAATTAGTTATTTTTATTTCATGTGCATTGGTGGTTTTGCCCTTTATGAGGGTGTAAGATTCCCTGGAACTGGAGTTACAGACAGCTGTGAGCTGCCATGTGTGTGCTGGGAATTGAACCCATCCTCTGGGAGAACAGCGAGTGCTGTCAACCACTGAGCCATCTTTCCAGCCCAAGTCTTTCAAAAGCAAACAAACAAAAAACAAAACAAAACAGTTTCACTCTGTAGCTCGGCTGGCCTTGCATTTACTGCAATCCCCTGTTTCAGCCTCCTGACTGAGTGCTGGGTTACATAAGCCTTTATACCTGGATCACCTCAGATCTCTAGTGAATGTTTCTAAGGACAAGAGTGGTGGAAGGAAGGAGGGAGTGTAAATAAGTTACTAAAACAATGAGTGAGTGAGCAAATGAACACACTTGTTTCAAGAACCTTCCTTGTGTGCTTAACTAAATTCCTGTGTGCTCTGAAATGTCCATAAAATCCCCTAGTTCTTCAGAATGTGAGTTCTGTGTGTGTGTGTGTGTGTGTGTGTGTGTGTGTGTGTGTGTGAATGCATGCGTGCACACATGTGTGTGTACAGTGAGTTGAATACAGTGCAGAGCGCTTGGCTTGGAGTCAGAAGGCATGGGTGTGAGTTCTACATCTGCTACACATTACTCTGTGACTTTGGGCAAGATGTCAAACACCCCTGGCCTTGGGTTGAACTCCAGTTAATTCGGTCAGGCAGATCTGCCTCTTTCTTACCTATCCAGGGGGTTAAGGAGATTATAGGACACAAGGTCCCATTTCAGAAGTCCAGAGAACCTAGTCATTCAAATCCCTGCGTGTGTTGCCATGTTCATGTAGGGCTTCGCTCTGTCCTAGTTCTGTGGGTTCTGCCATTTTCTCCAGATCATGTCTGTTTTACAAAGTTAACCTGATATCATCTTTTCCAAGAAATCTTTCTTCATGATTCCTGCCTGCCTCTCAAAACTCGATTTGATATTAAACACGATTCTCACAAGCTCAGGCTGTACCTGCCTGCCTGGGGCACTGACTGTTTCGTGGATGAACAGAAACATGTATGGGGCCCACATTCCCCTCCCAGGAGAAAGTAAGGCTGGTGCGTGCCCCCTTTCCTGGACCTTTGCCCAATGTCTCTCCTGGGTGTACATATACTACACACCACACCACACACACACACACCCACACCCACACACACACACACCCACACACACACCACACGCACACACACCACACCACACACACGCATGCACACGCACGCACACACACACCACACCACACACACACGCACACACACCACAGCACACACATATACCACATCACACACACACACCATACACATACCACGCACACACACACCACACACACACCATACACACACACACACACACACACACACACACACACACACACACACACACCCCAGTCCCCCCGCCCTCCAGAGTCAGCCTAGGTAGCAGCCTGACTTTGAACTCACTGCTCTTGAATTCAGGACAAGCCTCCTGTTTCAGACCCCTCAGCCCTGGAATTGCAGGCGTGGATCACTGTATTTGCCCTTGCCTTTATTCTTTGCCTTTTCCCCACTTTTATTGAATTTGCTTTGCGACAATTCCATACGTGTATGAAGTGCACGATGACTATGGCATCTGCTCAACCTCTCACACCCTGTGAGCCTCCCCTCCTCCCTACAAGCTCCTTTCCCACATTCATGTCTCACAGAGCCCAGGCTGTCCTCGAATACGTGATGTAGGTGTGCTGAGGATAACCTTGGACTTCCGATTTTCCTGCCTCTGCTTCCCGAGCACTAGAATGTCGGGACTTGGTGTTTATCAGCATGTCCAGTTTATGCAGTGCTGGGAATTGAACCCAGCTAGACCTCATGCTAGCGAGCAGTCTACCAGCTGAACCTCTGGCCTGTCTCAGGTCAGCCTTTGAGGCAGCCTGGCTGGAGGTGACGGCCAGCTCCTAACTGGCCGACTCTGTGACTTTGGACAATGCTGTCTTGTTCTTCATTTCCCAGTGTCTTTGGGTGATGGCTGTAATACTAATGTCTCCCAGGACTGTGGCAAGGTACTGACATAGTAAAGTGTTCTGAACCAGACCCAGTCCTCGGTGCGTGATGCTGTAAGTCAAGTTGCTGTTAATATAGCTGAAGTCACTCTGTGATTTCTAAACATTATATAAACATAAGGATTTCTTATCACATTTAGGTTCCTGGGATTCAGTGTCCTCATTTGAAGGCAAGAGGAAATGATGGCTGAGCTTCCACCTGTTCTAATGTTTTATACCATGAGCTCTCTGTATCTGTGATCTGTATTGGAGATCACCAAGTATCTGCGATCTCCAGCCTCTGAGGATATTCAGGAGGCTGGTGGGATGGCTCAGTGGGTAGGGGTTCTTGTGCACACAACCCAGTGGCCTGAGTTTGGTGGCTGGAACCCACACGGTGGAAGGAAACAACTGAGTCTTACAAGCTGTCCTCTGATTTTCACACATGTGCTCTTCTACCCTCACAAACAAAGATGTGGATGTAAGAGGCAGGCGGATCTCTGTGAGTTCGAGGCCAGCCTGGTCTACAGAGCAAATTCCAGGACAGGTTTCAAAGCTACAGAGAAATCCTGTCTCGAAAAACCAGAAAGAAAGAAAAAAGAAAGAAAGAAAAAGATGTAAATGTAAAAAAGTAAAGAAAATATTCAGAAGTAATTGTACCTGAGTGCGATTGTGTATGGCTGTAATCTCAACAGTTGAAGGACTAAGTCAAGGAAATTTCCATCAGGGTAAGAGTTAGGGTTATGAAACCTGGTCTATGTGGTAAGACTGCATTAAAAAAGAAAGCAATGGCTTTTCCCCACTAAGCGTCCCTTGGGTATTAGGTCACATTGGTGGGAACACTGAGACCACCTCTGTACTGAATGTATGCTGACCCTTCCTCGTCATTATTCTTGAAACAATGCGCCATGACAACTATTTACATGTCACTTATGCTGTATCCAGTGTTGTAAGTCATCTAAAGACGGTGTGAGCTATGGGGGAGGATTGTGTGGGTTCTGTGCAAACACTGAGATATTTTATATAAGGGGCTGGAACATCTACAGACTTTGGTATATGGAAGTCTTGAACTCTAATGAGATTAAGGATGGCTGTCTCTTAAAAACTAGATGATAGATCTTTTGCTGGAGATTTTCATGTGTTGAGCTTTGAGGGCAAAAGCAAAGGGCACAGGGCAGGACACCAGTGGCTTCGGCTTTGAGAGAAGCCTCTGACCTTTGAGAAGGGCTGGTGGCAGGGGTTGGAGGGTGAGCTCCCTAGTTAGTTGGGCCCTGGTGCCATGCTTATCCTGGAGCCTCCAGGAAAGTCAGTAGCAACCAATTGGCTGCTCTCAGTACCACAGGGTCTGAGGATGTCTCCTGAAAGACTTTTACATAAGCGAATCCAGTTTTCATTGCTTAAACCCGCTTCTTCCTCCAGTGAAAAGAGAGGAAACTCTGGGGACAGAGTAAAGGCACAGTTTTCTTGGGGTCTGTCTCTGCCTCCACTACGACATGGGAAGCCACTCCTGCTGTGGTTTCTCTCCTCATCTTGTCATGGAGGGGGGCTTGGATCATTTTTGTTACCACGGCAGATCCTTCATTTCTCTGCAGGGGAAGACAGAGTGGGGGGCTGTCATTGATGAGGTGGGTCAAGCTCCTTCCCGCACTGCTGCTGCAGCCGGATTCCTCCGCAAGCCTGCACTCACACTCCCGCCCAGGCACCTGGCCTCAGCACCCACTGAAGCAGACATAGACTGTGGAATCGGGCATGACAATTCATCATTGTCAGTCTGTGGGAAGCTTGGGGACTCGCTGTCCTGGCCCTGCAGCTTTGTCTCCAGGAGCACCTCAGGAGAAGCCGCCACGCTCCCATGTCCCCAGCTCTCTGCTCCACATGCAGACAGGGGTCATGCCCTAGTCAGTTCTGTCATGGAATCCAGAGAGCTTACTTGGTGAGACACAGAGTAGGGGAGGAGAGCCCAGCCCTGGGATTCAGTCCAGTCCTCTCCAGTGCTTCCCCTGCCTCCTGCCTGGGTTCCAGTTTTAAGCAATGCTCTTCCCCTGCAACTTGTGATAGTCAGTCATTGGAGAAGAAACGTGAGGTGTGCCTCCCCATCCACTGCTTTCATTTTGCTAACCCCCAGGAACTCTGTGTTATGGAATATTGGTTTAAGATGTGTCATATTTGTTTATACTATGAAATATTTATTTAATAATGCAAAGATGTGTTGTATTCTTATATGTTGCATTTGTTTAACTCTGTAAAGTTGTGTTACTTTGCCTGCCTAAAATACCTGATTGGTCTAATAAAGAGCCAATAGCTAGGCAGGAGAAAGGATAGGCGAGACTGGATGCAGAGAGAACAAATAGGAGGAGAAATCTAGGGACAAGGGGGAGGAGTGAGAAAAGGAGAAGAAGAGAGAAGGATGCCAGGGGCCAGCCACCCAGCCACCCAGCCACGCAGCCACCCAGCCACCCAGCCACGCAGCCACCCAGCCACCCAGTCACCAAGTCACACAGCCACCCAGTCACCCAGTCACACAGCCACCCAGCCACCCAGCCACCCAGTCACTCAGCCACCCAGCCACCCAGCCACACAGCCACCCAGCCACCCAGCCACCCAGCCACACAGCCACCCAGCCACCCAGCCACACAGCCACCCAGCCACCCAGTCACCCAGCCACCCAGCCACCCAGCCACACAGTCACCCAGCCACAC
>PVIU01018765.1:0-38165 GCA_004026605.1 Ondatra zibethicus
TTCCCCATACCTACCACCCCCTCAGCAGGGTCTTATGTAGAGAGCTGAAGCTGGTTCTCAACTCCTGACCCACCTCCCAAGTGATTAGAAGTGTGAGCCACCACATCTGGCTATTCCCTTGGTTTATATGGTGGTGGTGGTGGTGGGGCCTTCAATCTAATCTTCTGCCTCTTTAGGTCCTAGATTATTTGCTTATATATTCTCCATATATGTGGCTACTAAAATATAGGTATAGGAAAACCTGAGATAAGGAAATCTCTGCAGGACCAGAGCAGCTTAGAGTGTGAACTGGTGATGGCTGGCATGTAACCAGAAGCATGGGAGGCTGCAAGAAGTGACCCTGTCAATGGTTCTGCAGGAACCTGGAGAAAGTTATGAGCCACAGCTTGTGCCACTGGCCACTGCAGGTCGGGGGGGGGGAAAGTCACTTATGTGAGTATGACGACAGAAGTCTGATGAGCAAACTGCCCTACTTCTGACTGCCACCAAGGTGCTCCCTGTGTGTCCTGTAAGCAGGGCCACACCAAGGAATGCCAAACTCAGTTGAGGATGTGCCTGGCCCCATGGGGAGGGCCAGGTCTTGGCCTATGAAGCCAGAATGACATCCCCACTCAGGCCTGCTAAGGGGAGGGTACTAGGGCCAGTTGAATGAATGGAAGCATATGTGAATGAAATCCTGCCTCTATTCTATGGGTGGGGATATTTGGGTACTGGAATGCGGTTTTGGTTAGTTTTGGTTTTTTTTTTTTTTTTTTTTTTTTTTTTTTTTTTTTTTTTTTTGTGTGTGTGTGTGTGTGTGTGTGTGTGTCAACCTGACACACAAGCTAGAGTTAGCTGGGAAGAGGGAACACAGTTGAGAAAATAACCTCCATCAAACTTTCTGTAGGCAAGTTTGTGGGACATTTTCTTGAATAATAATTGATGTGGGAGGGCCCAGCTCACTGTGGGTGGTGCCATCTCTGGGCTAGTGATCCTGAGAGCTATAAGAAAGCAGGCTGAACAAGCTATGGGGTGTAAGTTAGTGTTCCTCCATGGCCCCTGCTTCAGGTCCTGCCTCCAGGTTCCTGCCTTGAGTTCCTTGGATGATGAACTGTGACATGCAAGGTGAAAGAAACGCCTTCCTCCTAAAACTGCCTTTGGTTATGGTGTTTAGTTCAGCAACAGAAAACAAACTAAGTCAGCGTGGGTAACAAATGCCAAATCTAGAACCTAACTTGGGTGTCCTGATTCCAAAGCCAAGTGCTGTGGGGCTTTTTCCACCCCCTGTAACTCAGCTCTCTCAGTACCTGGCTCTTCCTTCTTGGTGAAGTTAAGCTATGCTTTCAAGGTTTGGAGATGCACCTTAGTTGGCAGAGTGCCTGCCTAGCAGCAGGAAACCCTGGGGTTTGATCCCCAGCACTGCATCAACTGCATGGCAGTGCATGCCTGTAATTCCATCACTCAGTAGGTGGAGGCAGGAATATCAGGAGCTCAAAGTTATCCTCAGATGCAGAGTGAATTTGGCCAGTCTGGGCTATGAGAATCTTCTCAAATACACACACACACACGCACACGCGCACACGCGCACACGCAAACAAGCAAGCTCTATCTCCAGCCCAAGGGGTCTTTCACAACAGTCTTGTTCCATAAACATCAGCAGGGTAATAAGAGAAGAACAATTTGGCTTAAAAAGCTTCCTCTAGGCCCTACTCCTGTGGCTTTGTATAAGGAATCAGAGTGCTCTGGAAGGGAAGCAGGGAGAGGAACAGCTGGCAGCCAGCCCACATAGGGAAAGGAAGACATGGTTCCTCTATGCTCTTTGATGTGCCAAGCTAAGGTTTGTTTATCAAGAAATTCTTGGAGTCCAGAATCTTTCCTTTGAGTAGCCAGTTAAGATGACAACTATTAATGCATGTGCTGGAAGTTGATCAAACGTGTTAAGGAGACACCCCTGTTTTACTAATAGCTACTGCCCATTTTCGTGGTTCCCTGAGGTAGAGAGATAATCCCTGAACAATGAAACAACACTATGGATTTCAACAGAATGTCTGGAATAAACCCAGGGCAAAACCAACACTAAATGTCAAGGAACGAGCAAATTACTCCTCCTGGGTGAGTCCCATGGTCTGGATGTATGTGGCACCTATGGCACTCTGTGGCTGTGGCAGCCCTGTTCCTGCTCAGCCTGCCTCTGCCTTGCTCTTCTGGGTACCATCTCCTGTCCAGCCCTTTAGGCTTCTCCTGTCCTGTCACCAGGGCTGCTTGCTTCTCCCTTGCCTTCTGGCTTCCCCACCTCCATTCCTTATTGCAGCTTTATCTACAGTGATTCCTTATTTCTTTTTAATGATTTTTAAAAAGATTTATTTTAGCTGGTTGTGGTGGCCCACACTTTTAATCCCAGTGCTGGGGAGACAGAGGCAGGTGGATCTCTGTGAGTTCGAGGCCAGCTTGGTCTACAAATTGAGTTCCAGGACAGCCAGGGCTGTTACACAAACAGCCTGTCTTGAAAAACAAAACAAAACAAGATGTGTGTGTGTGTGTGTGTGTAAGTGCAAGTGCTCTGAGAGTTCAGAATCGGTTATCTGATCCTAAGTAACTGTTCAGCGTAGGTGCTAAGAACTAAACTTGGGTCCTCTGCACAGCTCTTAAAGGCTGAACTATCTCTTCAGCCCCAAGTGACCTTTTAATTGAATACAAATCCAGGATCTCCATCCTCCCAGGATACCCACTGCCCAGGATAAAGTCCCTCTCCCCCAAACCTACCAGGCCCTTCCTATCAGGCCACTCTCTAGCTGCTGCCCACACAGCCTAGCTTTCCTCATGTCAACTCCAATGTTTACCCTGAGACAGGGTTTCTCTGCATAGGTCTGGCTATCAGGATGGTCAGAGCTAGACCAGGCTGGCTTCACAGAGATCCGACTAATTCTGCCTCCTGAGTGCTGGTATTAAAGGCGTGCACCACCACCTGGTAATTTTCATTCCCCCCAGCTCCCACCTCCAAATCAGCCAGGCAACCTTCTGGGGCTTCTATATTCCCTTCTCAGATGCTATACCAAGGGTACCCACCCTTTTAATATTGTAACACAATGTTGTCATCTACAAAGCTCACACTTATTAAACAAAACAAAAGCAAAACAATATCCCCTAAAACCAAACCAAACAAAATAAAAGCTCCCCAAACCAAATGAGAAACAAACTATTCCCCAAATATGTCAAGACAACTTTAAGTAAGACTTCTGGGTTTCTCGGCCCAGCTCAGTGATGGGTTTCCCTATTTGTAAAATAAGAACTCTAAGCATCTCAGTGGGGAGGCAGGGCAGGTGAAGTGATAAGGTTCCGGCAATGTGCTAGGGTAGCTAAGATTACTTAGGAGACCTCAGGGGACCAGTGCCACACTCTCCAAAGAAAGCCCCATACAGGTCAGACCCAGGACCTTAGGAAAGGCCTAAGCACCAACCACTGAGCCAATCCAATTCTCCTAAGGGAATAACAGAGCCATACATATCGTCATTCCCTTCTGTGTAGGTTTTCCTGCTTAGGCTTCAGGTTAATTTTATCAGGGAAGAAATAAACAATGCTTTTCCCTGAATGCTGGTGAAAGTCTGAGTGACCAGTGCCTATGAAAGACACGTTCCCAACGAGCTCCTGAGGAGGCAAGCAGGACTGCAGGGATTCTGGGAGGCTTTTCGTTTCACAGAGGGGCTTGAACTCACTGGGTGGGGCGACCCAATGCAAGATTTCACACTTGCCAGTGCCTATGGCTACCCAGCTGTAAAATTGAGTGAGCAGAGGCCACAGGCCATGTCCTTCTGGGCTGAGAAACTTAATTTCTATTTTAACTGTTTCCGTACCAAGTAAAGAATCTGGCCTGGAGTGCAGCTTAGTTAGTTGGCAGAATGCTTGTCTAGCATTTGTGAAACCCTGGGCTTGATCTCTAGCACTGTATTAAGCAGTGGTAATGGTGCACACTTGCCATTCTAGCAAGTGGAAGGCAGAAACATGAGAATCAGAGGTTCAAGGTCTTTCTCAGTTCTATAACTAGTTTGAGGCCAGAAGCATTAGTTGTGAAAGCAAAATGTTTTATTCCCCTGTAGGGCCTGTGAAAAAAAGGTTTATGGATAGCTGAGTGCTTGGAACCATCTGATACTATGTGACTGTTCTCTGTGTATTACTGGGCTGTGTATTTCCTGAAAGGTATATCTGATAACTGGGTATCAGCTGAGGGGAGCTGCCCACTGCAAATTCCACTAGAGCAAGTAGCTGGAACCTACTAAAAGGAGATGACAATTAATTCTATGGTGTAATGAATGCCAGCGGGCAAAGCATCAGGACATGCTCAACCTTCTGGCATTGGGATGACATTGTCATCTTCAATGTTTCACACTTTGGAACTGCACAACTGCAAATCAATCAGTCAATCTCACAATGTTTTAATGAGTTTAAATTTTCTATTGGGCCTTATTCACGGCTATTCTGGGATGCACATGGCCTGTGGTCCATGGGTTGGACACTCCTGGAATGAATGCACTGGAGACAGGGGATCAGAAAAAGAACAAGTACCCTTATACATTTGTGTCTCAGACACTGGGTTGAACCTGAGATTCTGCCAACGAATAGTGCTATGGATTTACTTCTAACTTTTGATGATACTATGAAAATGGTTCCAAAATTGATCACTTATCTTAGCATAAGGCATCTCCCAAGATAACAGATTGGGTGAGCTATAGTGTTTATTGAAGATATGAACAGCTTACCTGATTGGCTCGTTCAAGGTCAGTCATGATCATTTCGATCTCATCGGCCCTGGGAAGGCAAGAGGGAGAGAGGTTAGTTATCACTGAGGCAGGTGTAGGCAAGTCACCACGGGATCGGCTCTTTGGCTCAGACTGAAGCAGAATGACCATATCCACACAAGGTGAGGCATTAGAGAAGGGAGGACCAGATCAACCTGTATGGGTTCACAGTGGCCAAAGGGATATGGTGGACTTATGTCATAGGCAGCATGGCTGCTAGTTTTATTCACTATTTACTTATTATTCTGTGTATCCCCCTGCCACAGTGCCAAGGACCACTTTCAGGAGTTGGTTCTCCTTTTCTACTGTGGGCTCAAGGATCAAACTGAGGCTCTCAAGCATAAACAAAAATCAATTTTACCCACTGAACACCTCATCAGACCTTAATTAATTAACTGACTTATCCTGAGATAGGGTCTCCAGCAGCCAAGGTTGATCTCAAACTGACTGTGTAGTCAAGGATGACTACGAACTCCTGCCCCTACCTCTCAAGTGCTAGAATTATAGGTGTGTACCACCAAACCAGGCTCTTCATTCACTTTGTTGATATTCATGTGTCTGGAGAGGGGAATAAGAACCCCTCTGAATCTCAACCACCTCTGCTAGGCAGACAGAGCCAAAAAATTAGTAAAATACAGGTCACTGGAAGTGGCTCAATTGGTAGAGTGCTTGCCTGGTGTGCATGAAGCCCTGATTTCATTCCTCAGCACCCGCGAAACTGAGCATGGTGATACAAGCCCATGACTTTAGCAGTCTGTAGGTGAGAGCAGGAGGAGCAAGAGCTCAAAGTCATCTTGTGAACAATGTGAGTTAAAGGCTAGCCTGGGGTACAAGAAACCCTGTTTCAAAAACAAAAACAAAATACAGTGTCTTGTTACAGGTTTGGCTGGAGCTCTGGAAAATAGGAGGAATGATGATGAATCCTCTTTATGGAAGGAATCAGGAAGGGCTTCAGAGGAGGTGATGCACAGGCTGGGTTTTGAAAGATAAATAGCAGCTTTGCAGACTGAGAAAGAAGGAGCAGGGAAGTCTACCCTTAAGAAACGCCCTTGACAGCAAGGGCCTTACTAGGGCACTGGGTCCTTACAGCAGGTGTGGCCTGTAGGTGTAGGAAAGGATGGAGATGTGGGTTGCTGTGTGAAATGCCAAGTCTAGTTACCTCTTAGAGTGCACTAGTCTTGAGGCTCTCATTTTTTGTTTGAAAGGACTCCTCTGAGTGAAAGCAAATACATAGTTCCATACCTGTACGGGATAGCTGTACGTCAACTGACACAAGCTAAGTCATCAGGGAGGAGGGAACCTCAATTAAGAAAGTGCCTCCATAAGACCCAGCTGTAGGGCATCTTCTCAATCAAACTGACAGGGCCAGTCCTTTGTGGCCTAGCCCATTGTGGGCGGTGCCATCCCTGGGTTGGTGGTCCTGGGTTCTATAAGAAAGCAGGCTGAGCAAGCCATGAGAGCAAGCCAGTAAGGAGCAATCCTTCATAACCTCTGCACTAGCTCCTGCCTCCAGGCTCCTGTCCTGACTGTCTTCTAACAGTAACAGTAATAGCCCTCCTGATAACAGTGACATGGAAGTGTAAGTTCCTCCCCAACTTGCTTTTTGGTCATGGTGTTTCGTTGCAGCAAAAGAAACTTAACTAAGCAACACCCTACCATGAAGAGTGGATCCTGGAGCCTGGGGTAGGCAAATGTCTTGCCACCATTGCACATATGGGAGAAAAAGCCAGAAATAACTTGGCTGCTGAGAACCCAAGATAAGATGTGCTGGAGAAGGTGGCCAACTTCTCCTTAGGCTCTGCGGCAGAGCTGGCTGCAGAATATGGGAGGGAATGAGGATTGGCTAGGCCTGGGTAAGTAAGTAGACCCTGAATATGTGTTCAGGTAGGACAGCTCCTTGTATCCCAGGATGCTCTTCGTGAGCGGGATCATCTTACTTTAGTTCTGCTAAACAATCTTCATGTCATTTTGCCTATCAGACTGGACATGGTAGGCATACCAACTTCTATCTTCTACATCATTCAACTTTTATGTTTTTTTTCCCCTGTGTGTGCATGCATGTTCGTGCGTGTGCATGCTTGTGAGAGCCAGAGGTCAGCCTTCAGTGTTACCCACTTTTTTTTTTTTTTTGGTAACGTGGTTTCATTATGTAGCTTTTGCTGGCCTGGAACTCATTATGTAGGCCAGACTGGTTGTGAACCTTGCCTGCCTTGCATTAGGATTAAAGGTATCTGCTTGCCACGTTATTTTTGAGGTAGGTTCTTTCACTGGCCAGAAGTTGGCTAAGAAGGCCAGGCTGGCTGACCAGAGAACTACAGAATTGTTTCTGCCTCCTCAATCCTGGGGTCCTAAGTGCACCCCACCACATCTGGCGGCTTTACATGGGCTCTAGGGATTGAACTCGGGTCCTCATACTCACACATCAAGTACTTTAGTGACTGTGCCCTTATCTTCCTTTAGTTCTGCTGAGCTTCCTTCGCTCCAGCATCTTCCTTCCACTCAACTGGCAATGGGTTGGCACACTTGCTTCTGTCTTCCACTCATTCAAATATGTCTGTATATTTTACTACTTTTAAAGTAGAGTTTTTATTTTTATATTTACTTATTTTGTGTGTCTTTGGGTGGGAGCATGGTCCATGGTGATGTGTGTGGAAGTCAGAAGACAATTTTATGGAGTCAATACTTTCCTTTCAGCATGAGGGACCCAGGGACTGAACTCAGGTCCTCAGCCTTGTTGGCAAGCACCTTTATCTAATGAGCCATCTTGCCTGGCCCTTATTCTTTAAATACACACAGATATACTGTGTATGTGTGTGTGCGTCTGCAGAGATGCATGCCATATCATACATGTGGAAGTTGGTTCTCTCCTTTTACTTTTTTGTGGATGATTCTGGCAATTGAATGTAGGTCACCAGGCTTGTGCAGCAAGTGCCTTTTCCTGCTGAGCCATCTTGCTGGACTCTACCTTTATGCTTTTCTGCTGTCTTGCCGAAAGTTCTTCAACTTGTTCTAACTCGTCTTAGAGCCACTGTTTTGGTTCCTCACTAACTCTTCACACCTGTTATTCTCTTAGTCCCCTTGCTTCCCTTGCTATGGGGGATCCATTTCTTGCGTTTGCTTTCCCTTCACTGCTCCTCCCGAGAGGTCACCTTGGATTCTCAGGGAGAAGTAGCAGTAGGAGAAGGCTGCCTCCTCTGGGTCTATCTACCCATTCCTGCTACCCAGATTGCCTGCAACTCCATCCGTTCCACACCTGCAGGAGCTGGACCCAGAATACAAAAGGCTGGTGGGGCTGCCAAAGGCTCAACCCACCTACAGCATGGCCTGGGGATAGGGAAGTGGAATTTAGACAGATTCTGGAAGGTTTGGGGCTCTGTGTTTCTTCAACAGTGAATGGTGTATGTGCAGCACCTGTAACTCCAGCACTAAAAAGGATGAGGCAGGATGATGAGTTTGAGTCTAGCCTAGGCTACATGATGAGACTCTCAAATGTTCATTAGAATTCTTTATTTTATTTTATTTTATGTGCACACAAGGCCAGAAGAGAGCGCTGAATTCTATGGAACTGTTTACAGATGGCTGTGAGCTGCCATCTAGACGCTGGGAACTGAACCTGGGTCTTCTGCAAAAGCAGCAAGTATTCTTAACTACTGGGCCCCAAGGATTCCTAATATTTAGGAAATGCAATAAAAGATTTCAGATCCTTTATGGGAACCTATTCTTTAGCCTTGAGCTGGGACTAGAGATGGCTCAGTGGTTTGATTCCCCAGAAAACTACATAGTAAAAGAGACAAGACTTCTGCAAGTTGTCTTCTGACCTCCACACAGGTCCATGGCAACTGTGTGTGTGCATACACACACATAATAAGTAAATAAATAAATGTAAAACACTTTTGAAAAACAAAATAAATGCCACCTAGTCCCATTTAAACAGGAAGATGCTTTCTCTGCTGTTTGAAGGAATTACTGGAAGTAAATTTTAAATTTTCCATTGGCGGGTCAGTCTAACTTTGGTTGCTAAGCAACCTCAGAACTGAGCAAAATAATCAATGTGGTAATGGCAGCTGTACGTTTCACTTTGAGAGCACTTGTGGCTTTCCTGGACTCTAAGAAATCAACAGTGCTGTTCTGTTGTGCTGTGGCAGAGTTACTCAAATCTCAGAAACAACAGTGCTGTTCTGTTGTGCTGTTGCAGAGTTACTCAGATCTGAAGACTGTGGTGACACCCAGACCCAGTACTGTACCCAGAAACAACAGAAGACAGCGAGGGAACAAGGCTTGTCCCAAAGTCTACATGATGATGATGATGATGATGATGGCAGGGTTTCTCTGTGTAATAGCTCTGGCTGTCCTTTGAATTCCCTCTGTAGACCAGGCTGACCTCCCAGAGATCTGCCTGACTCTGCCTCCTGAGTGTTGGGATTACAGGCACGCACCATTAC
The DNA here is from genome assembly GCA_004026605.1 of Ondatra zibethicus. NCBI lineage: Eukaryota > Metazoa > Chordata > Mammalia > Rodentia > Cricetidae > Ondatra > Ondatra zibethicus. The sequence continues at coordinate 9,215 of PVIU01018765.1, forward strand.
CTTCTTGCCTACTAAACTATTAATATTACATTTCTGTTACAAGATCTGATATATCTCAGTCTGCCCTTGAATTTACTATGTAGCTAGCTGAAGATAACCTTGAATTTCTAGTCCTCCTGACTGCAGCTCCCGTAGTAGTGCTGGGAATGAAGCCAGTGTTTGGTGTTATGCTGGGCAAGAGCACAAATGAGCTACACAATCTAACCCCAGCCTTCTCCACAGATGATTACTTTAAAAGACTATACATAAGCTTTCTCTTATTTTTTAAGAGAAAAACTCCCACCCCCTTTCTCTAGGTCAAAGAGAATACAACTAGTTATAACTAAATTACTTTAGGCAGGGTCTCTCCTGATTGGATGGCAGGTATGCTCCATCACGCTGCGCACCACTAGCTGGGAATTTCAATGCAATCTTGAGTTCTGGAAGATGTGAAACACAGCCTGGACCAGCCAGGGGGGTCCTATCTTGACACACTACTCCCGACCCTGTGCTGGTTACTTGTCAAGTAGACACAAACCAGTCACCTAAAAAAAGGGAACCTCAACTGAGGAATTGTCTCCATCTGCTTGACCTATTGGCAAGCTGTAGGGCTTAATTAATAATTTTAATTATTTTAATAACAAAAATAATATTTTTCTTGATTAATAATTGATGTGAGAGGGTCCAGCCCACTGTAGATGGTGCTCCCTCCCAGGTGATCCTGGGTTGTATAAGGAAGCTGGCTGAGTTCTTTTCATGTTCTCTTTTTCAATTCTTGCTTTGATGTCCCTCAATAATGAATTGTGATGTGAAAGTGTAAGCTAAATAAACCCTTTTCTCACTGATTTGCTTTTGGGTAGTGAGTATTTCATTATAGTACTAGAGATGCAAACTAGGACACCCTCAAGTGTGCTGCTGCACCTCCTTTGTAAGCACAATGGAAATGTCTAGGAGCCAAGAGCCACATCTGCTACTTTACCAGGACAGGGATGAGCTGCACGAGATTGATAATATGACAGTTAATCTTTGAGAGGGTTTGTTTTTCTTTTTTCTTCTCTCCCTCCTCCCCCGTTTTTTAAAAGCTGAGTATTGCAATATAGCCCTTCCTGGCCTAGTATTCATTATGTAGTTCCAAGCTTGCAGCAATCCTGCCTCAGCCTCTGGGATTACAAGTGTGCATCACTGTATCTGGCTGGAAAGGGTACTCATTCTTTGATTTGTCTTGAGTCAGGTCTCAAGGCCCTAGAGACTCAATCCTCCCGACTCTGCTTCCTAAGTGCTGGGATTACATGACTGTGCTATCATGCCTGGTCATTCTTTCCATTTCAAAGTTCCTAAAGATTGTGAGATTGACATTTGTCTAAAATCTTTTATATTTCAAAGTCTGTATTAGTGAGGACTGTTTGTTCAGCACAATTTATTATAAAAATCCTCTCACCTTTTCGTGAACTCACAGCACAGCATCCACTGTCTATTAACCTGTATTTTTTTATGCTCTTTTCTGACTTCAAGCATAGGGTGGGGTCATTTCATCAGGGCATAGAATAAATGTACACACACACACACACACTTCATTCAGTTGTTTCCCTGCACATCATTTCAGGGTATTCTCTGGGCTAACATACCATTTTTATGACAAACTTCAAAGGACACAGTCAAGGTTGATGGAAAGGAAATTATACCCACGCCAGACACCATGTATTTCCTTTCACACAAACCTCCTGAGTGCTAGCAACATCCGGCCCAGCGCCAGGCTGCTGCATATTTCATCGTCTTAGCCATCAATGATGCCAGGAAAACAGTGTGCTCAGTCCTCCATGTCCTTAGGTTCCACTTTTGCAAATGGTTGCACAAAGATGTTCCATGTCTTTATCAACCTCCAGTGAACCTCATCTGATAAGCAATGTAGTGTAAAAACTATTTACGGAGCATGCATTGTATTATCTATTAAGTTATGGGTGGTGATTTGGAGAACATTCTATGTAAATGCTGCAGAATTTTATTTTAATTATTGTTTATATGTTTATTTTCTATGTATGCATGCATGCATGCATGTATGGGTATGCATGTCAAAGGCAGAGGAAAAATTGCAGGGATCTGTTCTCTCACAGTGTGGGTCCCAGGGATCAAACTGAGGTCATCAGGCTTGGCAACAAGCACCTTTATCTGCTGAGCCATCTCAGCAGCCCCTAATTATTATTACTATCATTTTGTCATTAAAATTTTTTTTGAGATATGCAAGATAGGCAGGCCAGGACTTGAGTCCAAGGTCAGAAAGAACAGGTTGGTTGGGGTAGATGGAGTTTGGCTCTGAGGAAAGGTGCTCTATGATGGGGACTGTCATCCCCATGAAGGGTGGAGGTCCCCTCTCTCAGTCTGGCACAAAGAGAAGGCTCTGGGAAGGGCAGGGGCAATCTGTAATTGAAAGGTTGTTTGTTACACTGCTTGTTATACTGTTGGCTGACAAGGTCTGGAAGCACACAGGAGAAAGAAAGCCTCTGGCGTGTCTGTGAGGGATTGTGGAGATTAGGTTAAGTGAGGTAAGAAGAACATGAGCAAGACCATCCCCATGGGCTGGGGCCCTGGACTGAAGACAAAAGAGAAAGCAAGCACCAGCGCATCCATCTCTCTCTGCTTCCTGACTGAGGATGCAATGTGAGCAGCCACCTCACACTTCTGCTGCCATGCTTTCCCTACCAAAATTAACCTTCCTCAAGTTGCTTTGGTTAGATATTCTGTCACAAGAAAATTAACAAGCTGCATAGAGTGTGGGAGTCAGATGTCAATCAGGAGGTGGGACAGGTCTGACCCACAACAAGGAGTCAGCTGGACAGAGGAGGTGTCACCTTGCAGACATGTAAGGTGGCTTGGTCAATTCGGTGACAGTCTTTCTATGGCTCCTGTGACCTTTCACAGTATCCTAAGCCCTTGCCTGCATATGAGGAGAGCAAAGAGTCTTCTGGTATCCCTGTAATGGCCCCTCTTCTTTATCTGGGAAAACTGGGCTGGGAAGATAGCTTGGTTGGTAAAGTGCTTGCCTTGCATGTGTGAGGACCTGAGTTGGATCTCCAGAACCCACATTAAAAAAAGGCTGGACATGGTAGCAGGTGCTTGTAACCTCAGCAATGGGGAGATAGAGACAGGCAGATCCTGGGACTTAATGTTCATCTAGTTTAGCTGAAGTGGCAAGCTCCAAGAATAAGGGAGAGCCTGTCTCAAAAAAACCCAAAAGGTGGTTGGAATCTAGTCTCTTGCAAAAATTCAAGTGTGTGATTACCTATATACACAAACACACACACACCATTCCATACAGGATGCTGGCTAATTTTAACTTAAACTATAGTCATCCAAGGGGAGAAAGCCTCAATAGATATATTGCCTCTGTAAGATCTGGCTATAAACAAACCTGAAGGGCATTTTCTTTATTAGTGGTGTGTGTGTGTGTGTGTGTGTGTGTGTGTGTGTGAGAGAGAGAGAGAGAGAGAGAGAGAGAGAGAGAGAGAGAGAGCGCAATCCATTGTGGTGATGCCATCCCTGTGGTGCTACATGATAGCAGGCTGAACAAACCACAAGGAGCAAACTAGTGAGCAGCACTCCTCCATTGCCGCTGCATCAGCTCCCAACCTGGCTTCCCTCCATGGACTTGCTTTTGGTTTACTCAGCAGTAACCTGACTAAGACAACAGCGAGGAATCCTTGTCTGGTATGGATTTCGAGTGTTAACTGACTATTTCACAAGTCACCATATTGCTGGGGTGTTTTTTTTTTTGGCTTTAATATATACATTTAGATTTTGTTAATAAAATATCCATCTCTTACTTTATTATGAATTTTTAATAAAAGATGGGTATCGATTCCTTTAAGTACCTCTCAAGCATTTATGTAGCTAATGAAATGAATTTTCTCCTCTGACCTGCTAATATGGTAAATTATACTACCTGTCACTTGTCCCCATTTATCTGTGGTATATCAGGAGTTTAATGAATTCTTAGGTCTGTTTGCTAATACTTCATCTAGTATTTTATATAAGTATTTATACATGGGTATGGCCTTTGTTTCTTCTGTCATCTTGAGTAGACAAAGTTATAAAAACATTTCCTTAGGGTTGGAGAGCTGGCTCAGTGCCTACTGCCAGCTTTGACAACCCGAGTTCCATCCTCAGGACTCAAATGGTGGAAAAGAGAGAACCAACTCTCAGACCTCCTCACACACACTCTTTGGTATGTGTGTAGAAGACATGAAACAAACAAAAACTAAATAATTTTTATTACATTTGATTGTGTGTACACATGCTTGTGGGAGCTGGTTCTCTATCATGTAGGTCCTGGGGATTTGAACTCAGGTCATCAGGCTTAGCAGAGGGTGCTGAGTTATCTTGCTGTCTCACAAGGCATTATGACTAGGACACCCATATCCACAGGTGCCTACTTACATTCTTGCCTATGGCCTGGCTCCAGGAAAGCCTCTCATTCTTTGTGGGCCTTTCCTATTTCTTCAACATTGTGTCCCTTTGAACTGTGCAGCTGACCTGGGAGTTTCTAGCTCTGGAGTCCAACACTGGAGATGTCTAGATTTTGCAGTAGGGCTGGACCAATGGCTACAGAACGACTCAGGAACGCAGTGCTCCTTTTCCACCATCAGTTTTCACTTTTCCAACAGTTTTTATTTACTTTTTATCTTTAAACCACAGGGATTCACGTAGCATAGGCTGGCCTTGAACTCTGCCTTGAGATTCTGATCCTCCTGCCCCCACTCTCTAAGTGCTTGCCCAGATGTCTACAATCAGAATTCTGAAGACTCCTTCAATATGCATCACACAATCCTTTGCTTTGGTAAGTTTTTTCTAGCAGTGGGCTTGTTCCTAGCCCAATCTAAGCACTCACACTGTGCTGTAGACAGAAGTACTGTCTTTTTTTTTTTTTTTTTTTTTTTTAAGACAGAGTGTCTTTATATAGCCTTGGCTGTCCTGGAACTCACTCTGTAGATCACGCTGGCTTCAAACTCACGGAGATCCACCTACTTCTGCCTTCCGAGTGCATGTGCCACAGCCCCTCCCCCCTTTAAAAACTACTATCCTTAATGTGTGGCACTAACCTGTGGCAACAGGTGCAGGTCAAGCTCATAAGACAATTCCTGTGGCTGCTGGCCTAGTACCTCTTTCCTGAGCATTTTCTGTACAGGAAGACTCTACCTTGGTCTATAAACAGGTAAGGAAACAGGCCTGGGGTAAAAGCAGTGATGACCCAGGCAAGAACACAGGGAGCCTCAGAGTCTATGAACACTTCTCTTACTCCAAGATACAAGGGCCCTCTAATTACCTCCTTCTCCCCTAAGTACTATGCTGGTGTGGGAACTGTTAAGAACAGGGTAGGTGGCAGAAGCTAAGAAAAAAAAAACCTACAAAAAACTGGTTATCATACTCATGCCCCTACCACCCTATCCTGACCCCCACACCTCAGCCTAAGTCCACTTCTTAGCTCCTTCTCCCAGCTCCCTTTCATGTAAATTAAAAAAATCCCATACCATTCACCTGTGGCTTTGTTTCCTCCACGGTTCCTACACTCCCTTCACTGTCTTGCACTTTAAGTTATATGATGGTGTTCTTCATCCCTAGGTGAAGGGCTGAACAGCAAAACTGCACAAGCTAGTCTGGAAGGCTGCAGAACATTTGTAGGAAAAGATGAATCCTTCCTCTTCTTCTAGCTGGCACCAGAAGTCTGCATTGGGGCAGCGCATAAATGACTTTTTTAGGGTAACTTAAAAATGAATAATTCAGAGGTCCCATTCTATTTGTGAAGTCAGACAAACAGTTTGACTGGGGCCAGACTTGCTGGCCCCACGCAGACCATCCTTTCCCTTCATTCTGACCTCATCGGATTTGGCCTCACCTCTTTAAGGATGCCCTCCATCCTGTCTAATCGCTAAAATACCACAGAGGAAGTCCACAATACTCCAATGAAGGAAAAAAATAGAAAGGTTAATTGCAAGATAAAGTTTCCCCTTGGAGTCAAGCAAATAGTAAATCAGGGCACTATAGCAATTCTGGGCCTGTATCACGTGGAGGGAAATGGCCTGACTATCAGGCTGTTAAATGATAGAGTTTTTTGTACAAACCTGAGTCTTAAAAAGTCATCTTCCCCCGCTTTACTCAGACTCCACTCTCAGACCTTACTTTTCAGGATCTTTCCTTACAACTACTTTAAATACTTTGTGGAAGTAAGCCTGGTGAAAATGGTAGGTAAGACAACACAACTTCTCACTTGGTTATAAGATTATTTTTAGAAGGTGTGTGTATATATGTGCCTATATCCTTATTCCTTTATTAAAGAAATTACTCTTTAAGTTTTAATTGTCATTATAATGTGTGTGCATGTGCATGCCATGCCACACCATTGCATGTGGAGGTCAGAAGACAACTTTCATGAGTCAGTTTTCTCCTTCCCCCTTTACCTAGATTCTGGGGATTGAATGCAGGTTGTCAGGCTTATGTGGCAAGTGCTTTTAAAAGCTGAGCTATCCCATCAACCCCCTCTTTTAAGATTTATTCTTATCAACACACACACACACGTTTTTTTTCAAGACAGGGTTTCTCTGTGTAGCCCTGGCTGTCCTGGAACTTGTCTGTAGACCAGGCTGCCCTGTCTCCCGAGTGCTGGGACTAAGGGCGTGTCCATCATGGCTGACAATGCTGGTTGATAGAATCTCTTCAATGGGACAGGATCAAGGTCAAATCATTGGTTTTATAGCGTATGCTTTTAGTTTTAACTTTTTATTTTTACTATTACAACTATTATTATTATTATTATATTGTGTGTATGTGTGAGACTGCAGTGTGCATGTGCCAAGGCATGCATGTGGAGGTTCGAGGAGAATTCTGGGGAGTTGATCCTCTCCTTCCACCTTTATATGGGGTCTGGGGAGCGAACTCAGATAATCAGGCTTGCAGAGCAAGTTCCTTTACCTGCTGAGCCGTTTCGCCTTTGATCAGCACTGTACAATGTCACTGTTGCTCTGGAGAGGAAATGGAGTTCAGTCATTTTTTAAAAGACAATTAAAGGAGGACCCTGGATACTCAGATGACAGATTTTTGAGTTTAGGGGAAATAAAAAAAAGCGGGGGTAGGGGTTTTGAAAATAATACAATGACAAGAACGTCGTTAGTCAGTGTACATTTCCTCCTGGGATCTACTACCCACAATTCATGCAAGGGTGGTGATTTTTCTGCTAAATAGCGGAAAATTGTTGGAAATGGCCTTGTGTGGTGGGGAACACCTGTGATCGTAGCTTTAAGGAAATGAAGGCAGGCAGATCTGTGTTCAAGGCCAGCATCCACTATACAGCTCGCTGGAGGCCAGCCTGGACTATACAATGCCCTTTCAAAACAAAACAATCCCCCTCTCTGAAAAAAAAAAGCTGGACAATCCAAATAACCTATGAGAATTCATTGGTAGGAATCCTCAAGTTCAGAATGGATGTTCTGGAAGAGTGGGACTTGCTGCAGAGGGAGGGTTAAGGTGATGTAGTATAATTTGCTGCTATTCGGACATGGTCTGTGATTACAGTACTGTATTGAATGAGATACACCACTTTTAAAAGGCCTCAGATGGGCTCACTAAGGTGAACCTCAGTAAGAAAAGACCTAACACTCAGGTGCTGAGTTAATATGATAAACTCTTTCTGAAATATATCAGGAAGTTATTAGGAGCCAGACATCAAGGTCATTCTCAGCTATACCGCAAGTGAGAGGCCAGCCTGGGCTACATGAGAACCTGTTTCAAAACATCGCCTGTTTTTGTTGTCACAAAAGGTTTGAAAAAGACACTACATATGGGTAATATGGTTGCCAAGCAATTCAGATTAGCAAATGGGTGGTTAGAGATGAGGCCAACAAATTTCATTTATTTATTTATTTATTTATTTATTTATTTTTGGGTAAAGACAAGAAAATAAATTCCCATATGCCAATTGTAAATATCTGGAAAATATAATAAATGATCTAAAATAGGGATATAATTATAAAACATGGGGGAATCAAAACAATGAGGCATATATTCTATCTATGAAAATGAAATTACAAAATGCTGGTATAGAGAAAGAATAATGACATTATATATTTGCAGGTGTATTAAATAAGGGTAAATTTATTGCCCAAGTTAATTTATAAAACTTGATAAAATGATAAGAGGCATACTATAAGAATTAAGTGAGCAAACAGTGAAGGCATAAAAAACAAAAAAACCCAGTGGAAACAGTAAGACAGTATACAGACATGAAAATTAAAGATTGTATGCAACTTATCAGGATAAAGATTTAGGCAGATAGTGAAATTACTGGCAGAAGTCAGAGACATGTAATTATCATTCTTCTACTGCCCTCTTTTTTTCAAGAGAGGGTCTCTCTGTATAACAGCCCTGTAGACCAGGCTGGCCTTGAACTCAGGAATTCACCTGCCTCTGCCTCCCAAGTGTTGGGATTAAAGGAGTGTGCACCACTGCCTGTATGAGTAATTTTTTATGTCTGATTTGCACCATGCAAAATATTAGACAAATTGGGTTCCAATATGGTGAGCTGGGTTTTGTGCTGCATATCTGAAACTATAGGCCTTGAGCTCACAAGTGCAATGCCACATCTCATTCAAACAGAATTCTTAAAAATTAATTTTTTTGGTTTTTTTTTTGGTTTTTCGAGACAGGGTTTCTCTGCAGCTTTGGAGCCTATCCTGGAACTAGCTCTTGTAGACCAGGCTGGCCTCAAACTCACAGACATCCACCTGCCTCTGGCTCCCGAGTGCTGGGATTAAAGGTGTGCGCCACCACTGCTCGGCCTTAAAAATTAATTTAAAGGTAAGATCTCATGTAGGCTAGGCTAACTTGTTATGGAGACAAAGATGACCTAGAACTCTGAGTGCTAGGATTAAGTGCATGCACTACATGTCCAATTTATATTAACAGTGGAAGGTGAACTGAGGGATCTCCGTATGATAGGTATACACTCTACCCACTGAGCTACAGTCTCAGCCCTAAAATATTTTAAATATATGCATTTACTAAGAGCAACAATTGCTTCCAAGAACAGTTAATAGAATGCTAAAAGAAACATAAATCCGTGCTATATCAAGGTACCCTTTAGTGGGATGATAAACAACACTACTAGTGACCGATCAGTACTGTGCTGAGCACTGGAGTATCTTGTGATATAACTGGATGTGATGAGAAAACAGCATTAGTGACAACAGACAAGGCTCCACATCTGAAATTAGCCTGGTTTGTTGACTACCTTTACAAATGAGAGAAAAATCGCTCTACCACAAGTTGACAAGATGTACTATTTCTGGGTCTAGATTCAAATCTCCCTGAATTCTCTCCACAGACCCCATGCTCAGTGAGTAGGGAAATGGCCAGAGCTAAGAGTTAGAGGTGTGGAAGAGCACGGATTCTGTGGTTTTGGCATGGGATGGAGCTGTTAAGTCAACTGCATTGTGATGTGGGCCTTGTCCTTGGAGGCAGGAGAGCAAGCAAGGGAGGCTCTTAAGCAGGGCAGCTCGGCACAGGGTTATTATATTTTGGACACTTTTAGCAGATCCTGGGAAGGGAGATTCATCCAGGGAGAAAATGGCAGCAGAGAGACAAGTTGATATAATATAGAAATGACGCTGAGTGAGGAAAGAGCTCAGATATGGTAGAGATAAGAAATAAGGAATGAAGACAGTTGTGGAAGAGGGACTGATGTAGATTTAGATAGGAGGGCAGCAGAGAGTCAAGAAGGACCCGAGCTTTTTGGAATGAAGGAAAAAATAATGATCTCTAGTGGGAGGTGACACAAACCACAAACAGAGGGACAGCAGCCTGCACTGAAGAGGGAAGTTATGAAAGGCAGTTGAAATGCCTATGGTACTTATCTACCTAGGAGAGAACAGAAAAAGCTTTCTCTTCTGGGTATTATACATTTTGCTACTACTCTGTAAGATATATACATTGTATGTGTGTTACAGTTTTTCCATCCATCCATTTATGTGTGCACTGACCCATATGTTCGCTCTTTCCACCATTTACATCTACCCGTCTATCCAGTTTATTCACCTGTAGGTTTTTGTAAGAGATATATGCTAACCCTTTATCTATCTTACAAATTGTAAATAGTTTATCCATGTCTATCTACCCATTCATTTCATGCATTCATGCCTTCTACCCACTCATCCATCAGTCCATCTCCCTTCCTCCCATCTATACATCCACTCTACTGAACTCAAATATTTTGTTATGGCTTTGTAAGAAACAGATATTAGCCATTTCTCTACTTACACACTGTAGATGTTTTACCCATCCTTATGTCACTCTTCTACCCATCCTGCTCACCATCCACCTCCAGAAATCTTTGAATATCCCACAGATTTTCTACTTTTGGCATCAAGCTTTAAAAAAAGGTCTCTTCTACTCCCTTATTATATAAATCCTCACCTAAAATTTCTCTTAGTGTTTCCATGATTTCTTTTACATGTATATACTAAGACATCTAGGCTTTAATTGGCATGGAGCGCAGGCCTAGCTTATTATCCAGCCATGTGTTCTATTGCTTGTTGAAGATTCCACCCTTCTCCAACTTATTTAAGCTTGAATAATTTTTATATACTTGTTCTTAATTTTGAAAACTTCAAAAATATAGAAACCTCCTGAGGGGAAAAATAACAATCAACCTTATGGTCCAAACCAGAATTAGCCACTGAATACGAATGGTCCCCTTTCCGTTGTTAGCGACTAGCTCTGGACTTCTGATTCCATTTGGACTTTTCATAGAAACTGGAGAGTCTCCAGTCTTATGTGTATTCTGTAAGCCTTGCAGATCGTAAAGCTTTTTAAGGGTGGGAAGATCACAGAAATACATCCAAGTAAGAACAGTCACGGTGAAAAAAAAAAAAAAAAGGGAAAAGGTAAAAACACACACTATCTGATGAAATTTTGAGACCATTCCCTGCTTTGTGCTCCAGGCTGTTTGGAGAACATTCCAAACACTATAGAGTTTTAATTTTCTCTTCCGACTCCTTAGGGTTAGCTTTCTGGAGATAAGAGGGCACCAGTATGGTTGTTGGGGGGTTAATTCTCACTGTGTTGAGTGCCCCCAAGTCCTCACTCTGCTCATCGGAGCATTAAATCTGTAGGCTCAGGAGAGCAATGTGGCTGGCTGCAAGAGCGAAGCCATAACATTCAGCATTAAAAATTCATTCTGCAGGCTCGCTTCAGAACTAGTGGTCTGGCAGGGGAAATATGAGACACCCCACTGTCTTTCTGGCAAATGGAGACATTCCTCAACATCCAGCACCTTAGGAAGAGAATGAAAGGGCAAACAAGCGGTGAAGGAAAACAATGAGCTCAATTACCTGGCTCTGCTCTGGCTTTCCTAGGAAACATTTCACTCTGCTTCCTAAAAGTTTAAGTGAGAGTTGGGTTTAGTGGCATGTGAGTGCTGGAGAGATGGAGACAGGTGGATACCAGGCCACTGGGGAGACCCTATCTCAAAAACCAATGTGGGTGGTTCCCGAGGAACAACTGAGGTAGTCCTTTGTCTCCACATGCATGAACACATGTGCCTACAAAGTTTCTTACTAGCTATCTTAGAATGAGGGCCCTTAGGTAGCCAACTGTTCGGTATCTCTCTTGATTTGATGTAACCAGCCTAGAATCCCTGAGTTCTCCAAGATAGATGCCTTTGAAGCTTGCCTGGATGCTGCTGGGTCTTTCACACATATTTCTGCCACTGCAGGGTCAGAGTCATAAGGTAGGAGGTCCCTCACACTGAATGAATTGTTCACACTTTAAAACATGAGTCCTACACCAATGTGACATTTTGACACTAAACTATAGTCACCATGGATACTGACTGTATTAATTTGCATCTCTGTTACTGTGATAAATACCATGACCAAGAGAAAGCTGGTGAGGAAAGGGTTTATTTCATCTCTCACAGTTTATATCCCATTATGATGGAAGCCAGGGCAGGAACTCAAGGCAGAAACCTGGAGGCAGGAACTGAAGCAGAAACCACTGATGAATACTGCTTACTGCCTTGCTTAGCCTGCTTTCTTTGACAACTACCTACCCAGGGGTGACACCATTCACAGTAGGTTGGGCCTTCCCACATCAATCATTAATGAAGTAAATGGCTTTAGAGACAGGGTCTCTCTAAGTAGCCCTGGCTATTCTGGAACTCACTGTGTAGACCAAGCTGGCCTTGAACTCACAGAGACCCATTGGCCTCTGTCTCTGGAATGCTGGGATTAAAGGTGTGCACCACCTGGTTTCCACAGTTAATTTTAAGGTGTTAACATCTCTGGGATGGTTTGAACTTGAAACTTTTGGTCCTCATAGTACCAGCACCTAATGGCAACTAGTTCAAATTTCAAATGTAGAGTCCAAGGGCTGGGGAGATGGCTCAGTTGGTAAAGAGCTTGCTGTTCAAATATGAGGGCTGAGTTAAAAACCCAGAACCCATAAGAAAAAGCTGGGCATTGTGGTACACACTTGTATTCCCAGCAGTGGGAGGCAGACAGAGGCTGATCCCATAGGCTTGCTGGCCAGACAGTCCAGCTTACTTGGTGAGTTCCAGGAAAACAAGGGGGAGGGGCTGCATCTGAGGAAAGGCAGACAAGGTTGTTTTCTAACCTCTACATGCACTCATATGTGCATCTGTGCACACAGGCACAGGCTTGTACACACATGGACACACAAAGTAATAAACAAGTGTCTTCTGGGTTTGGACACAGGAAGCCAACATCTTCGTTCTAGTCCCACCCAAGGAGACTGAAACAGGAAAGCCTTGGAAACTCACCCAACACTGAGTTTTAGATGTGAAGCAGAACCCTTACACAAGGATGGAAAACGCCAGGAATTCTACCAAATGTACTAATGCCTCTGGAAATAGAAATAAGACATTGTGGGAAAGTCCAGGTGTGACTAAACTATTCAAGTCCATACCCTTAAAATCACATAGGATTTGCTTCTCTGTTTTTAGGGAAATTAATCCAACCAGGAAAATTACAGCAACTCACACTGGAAACTGATGATTCATTAGAAAGATGGAAAACAATTACATTCTGAAAGTGATGGGGAGAGAATGCCACTGAGGTTTAAGGACACCTTTCTTTGGTCTTCCCAAATTTACTGGGGTGTGTGTGTGTGTGTGTGTGTGTGTGTGCGTGTGCGTGTGCGTGTGCGTGTGTACGATCATGGCCACAGAATTCAGGGTCAGCCAGGGATACAGAATGAGATACTCCCACCCCCAAAACCTGGATGTGCAGTACATGTTATGTCTTTAATCCCAGCATTCAGGAGGCAGAGGCAGAGGTTGATGGATCTTTATGAGTCCAAGACCTGGTCTACACAGTGAGTTTCAGGCTAGCCCTGTCTCTAAGCACCAGTGATAAATAACAGGGAGGTGTGGCAGCTCAGGAGTTAGAAGCACTGGTTGCTCTTCCAGATGACCCAGGCTCGGTCCCAGTATACACACAACTGTTTTTAACTCTAGTTGAAGAGGATTTGATGTCTCTTACTGGCCTCCTTGGGCACCAGACATGCATGTGGTACACAGACATGTGTGCAGGAAGAATACCACACAAGCAAAAAAAAAAAAAAAAAAAGAGAAATTAAAGTCAAAGGATGCGATGTTTGTGTAACATGACAGACAGATCATAATGGCCATGTGATTCTTGGACATATAGTCTTGATGGTAAGATGGTCTGGCCCAGCCTAATTTCCAGAGTAATTCATGTAGAACTATAAAGTAAAGGATGGCAAAACCATAAACAATAGGCTTTGCCAGGAAGACACTGAATGCTTCAGAGAAATCTGCTGTCACCATTAGCCCTCACACAGGTTAACAAGGCCATTATAGAGGCAGCCTCAGAAAGGGACATTATTCCCTTTGCTGAGGATGAAACCAAGGCCTTGTACGCACTAGGCAATCACTCGCTGAGTCATGCCCACAGCCCCTCACTGGGAGATTCTAGGCACAACCATGCCCCAGAGAACTACGAGGTCCTGTTCAAAACAGCACTTCACTTCGAGCAAAATGGAGGAGGCAGGCATCTGACTGGGTGCTGCCTGCCATGCCTCATTCTGCAGTTAACATAGTAAGGGCTTTCTCAATGACTGCCACAAACAGCAAGTGTGGTGACATTTGAAAATCCACTGTGTAATAGTCCAGAAACATCTGTCCATGGGCTGCTGCCACCTCTGCTCACCAGCATGCAAGTCACACTCCCACTGGACAGTCATACTGGGAACCTCTGGCTTCCTCTTTCAATTTCTGCCTCCTTGTCCTCTGTTGGAGCACAGAGGTCCCCATGCCTGCAAATCAGAGTTTGGGTTCTCTGAGCAATCATCTGAACTGACTAATAGAAGTCTTGTCTTTCCCAGAGCAACGGACATGATACTCACTGGTCACACACAGTACAAAGAACATACTTTGAAATGAATCCAAGTATTTTTTCATCAATGTTGCTTTTGTAATGTGCTATGGAAGTATTTGCATATATAATGTATTTTCTTGAAAACAAGCAGAGGAAAGGAATACAACATGAAGAAGCTTAAGGAAAATTTGGGAGTAACAGTAATATTAACTGTTGAAAGAGTATGTTTGTTCTTCTTCCTCTTCTGTGCCCAGTATGAGAGGGAATTGAACCCAGAGCTTGAACATATTGGGCATGCACTCTATTATTAAACTATACCCATCTGTCAAAAGATTGATTTTTTTAGTTTTCTGAGATTGGATTTTATGTAGCCCAAGCTGGCCTCAAAGTTGCTATGTAGCTCAGGACAAATTTTAACTTTGATCTTTTTGCCTTTACCTCTTGAGTGTTGGTGATTAAACCCAGGGCTTCACACGTGCTAGCTAGGCAAGGACTGAGCCACAGCCCTGGTCTTTAACCTTAGGTAGGAGTGTAGCATTTTATCACAACTTAATCTTCCTTTTCACTCTGCCCTCGTGGTCTGGAAGGTGTTCCAGGGCTCTCCTTGTTCACCCAGGCCCACTGCAGAGGGAAAACTGAAATATGAAGTCTGGGGCTGGGTAGAGGGCTCGGCGGGTAAAAGTGCTTTTCTGCCAAGTCTCATAACCCGAGATCCATCCCCAGACTTCACATGGTAGGAGAGAACTGGCTCCTACAAGTTTGTCTTCTGACTTCTACATGTGCATCATAATACAGTGTACACATTCCCCCCCAAAAGGTTAAAAAATACAAATGAAAATGGGAATTCTTGCATTCATTATATGGTGTCTTAAAATCAAGGGGAAGTAAAAGATTATGAAACAGAAGCGGAGGAAAGTGGGCAGTGTATGAGCTATTCAAGGCCCCTCTAAGGGTGGCAGCCATTGCTTGCTGAAGGCAGTCCCAGGGAACAGCGAGAATGGTAAAATCCACACCGACAGACTTTATAAGATGCAACTTTAAGGTCCTTAAGGTGCTACATATGCATTTGCTGTGGGGAGAATGGGACTCAGGGCTGATCATTTGAGGAGGAGGGACATTAAAAAAAAAAAGCAGAAATAATCCATTTATTTAACCCAGCAATGGTTATAATATGAGGGCCTGCAATCTGCTCACACAACAACTGTTTGGCAAGCCCCCCCCACCCCCAACCGTGTTCCAACAAATATTAAACTGTGCTTGCCATTTGTCTACGGAATCTTGCATTAATAAACATGAAGAAGAACACTTTACCTCCCACTCTCAGCGATGGGACCAAACAAAGACCAGCTGTACTCATCAATGGGGCCTTGTTCTGTGCATAAAGGCTAATTACATTTTGCTTCAAGCCTACACATGGAAAACTTTACTGCCACTGTCCCTATCACAGCCAGCCGAGCAGTCCCAGCTGACGTACAGCTGAAATGACTGCAAAAGCAGCAGCTAGGGTTGGGGGTGGAAGGCTCCAAGTGGCCTTGTTGCCTTTGACCTACATTCCCCCAAGGGTCTTGTATAGCCCAAATTGGCCTCTAACAGTATAGCTGAAGCTGACTGTTAGCTCCTCATTTTCCTGGCTTCCACCTTCCAGCTGCTGCGATTAGAGGCATGTGCCACCACACCTGTTTCTTGTAGTATTGAAGATCGACCCCAAGGCCTTGTGGATGCTAGGCAAGCACCCTATCAGCTGAGTTACAGCCCCAGTCCCTGCGGTTTCTTTCTAAACGGGGGAGAGGGAAGGTCAGTTGTCTGAATGACTGACACATTTCAGACTAACGTTCTCCAAGAAGCATACATGGGACTCTGCTGTGAGCACCCCAGGCCTTGCAGTGTTGCCTCTGCACACACTTCATTGCTCTCCATAGCTACTCAGTGATGCAGCTGCTCTTATGCCCCTTGTCCAAGAGACAAGAGGCCCTGGAGGTCACAGTGTGTACAGGAAACAGAGCAATCGCTCCCAGAGCAGTCTTTCCTCAAAGCCTTTTCTCTGTCTCCTACCTCCCTTCCTAGGTTCTTTGTCAGCATGTGTTGAAGCATTTTTTTTTTAAAGAGATGTTTAAAACCATCCCTAGTGTGTGTGCATGTGCACATGAATGTGGATGCTAGAGAGGTCAACCTTGTGTGTTGTTCCTCAGGAGCCATCCATCTTTTTTTTTTTTGAGACAGGACCTCTGACTGGGTCCTGAGGTCAGTTAATATAAGCTGCTGTTCAGGGAGCCCTAGGGATCTGCCTGTCTTTACATCCCCAGTGCTAGGATTTCAAGTGAACTTTACCAAGCCCAGCTCTTATCCGGGTGCCGCAGATCAAATTTAGTCTTCATGCATGTGTGGCAAGCACTTCCAAACCTTAGTCACCTGCCTAGCCCCACTCAGTCCTTTCTTTTTCTAATCAGAGAAATAAATTTTCAGTCCAGTCTAGTTGGACTACCTTTCCACATCCATCAATCACTATACTGTGGGCACAATTTTCAGAACTGTGGCAGGTCTTCCAAGAAACCAATATGGCCTTGCTCTTTCACAGACTTCTTATATTTAGAAATCACTCACTGAGTCCCACATCCTTGACAGGTAGAGTAGCACACCTACAGCCCCCAGCTATTGCAGAAGCTGATGCAGGAAGATCTCTTGAAACTAGGAGTTTCAGATCAGCCTAAGTAGTGCAGTGAAACCCCCTCTCAAAAAAGAACAAAGGAGGACTAGGAATGTGTCTCAGTGGTGCAAGCAGGACGACTGTGGTTCAGAACCCTAGGACTCAACTGAATCCTGGATTGGCTAGGTAGGCTGCCTGAATCCAGCACTAGGGAGGCAAAGACATGACATCCTCAAAGCAGGCTGTTGAGTCAGTGAGCTCTGTCTGGGTTCAAGTGAGACCCTGACTCAAAATATCTAAGGTGGAGAACTGTTGAGGAAAACACCTGACATCAACCTCTGACTTCCACATCTAGGTGCACACATGTACATATGTACCCACATACATGCACACTCATAACATATGCACATCAAAAACTCTCAAAAGAAAAAGACTACTAAATCCACAATCACGGACACCCAAGGTTGTCCTCTGACCTCTAAACGTATGCTGTCGCATACACACATAGAAACATAGACAAGAAAACAAGTACATACAAGAAAGTAGTACAGTTTAGCAATAATGAATAGTGATATAAACAACTATATTTCCAACTTAGGCCAATCAAGACAGTGATATGGAGTAGAAGGAGGAGCCACACACTGATTAACATGCTGTCTGCACATCAGGGCAGCCAGGGCTATGTAGAGAGCCAGTCTCAAAAAAAGAAAAACAAAAGAAAAATATTCAATTACTGAGAAAAATGATCAGTTTAGCAGGATAAAATCCAAGCAGAAATGATCATATTACATGAAGATAAAACACTGACAGAAAAGGGGACAGGGTCCAGGAGTTTTATCATGGCAGTTGGTGTGGTTTCTGCTGTGGGAATGTATTGTAGGTAAGGAAGTCTATGAGCTTTCAAAGGGTGGGAGTAGCGTGTGTGTCTTCCAGTTGGATGATGGCAGCTGCTCTCAGATGGTCCTGTCTTTGGGATGGAAGGAGGTAAGCCCAAAGTCCAGAATTTTACAAGGAAATTTAACCATTACTCCCTTAGATTAAGCTCATGTGTACTTTTCAAGCCTAATTGTAGAGCATGGAAGGAGGAGGGTGATGGCCTAAAGTTCCTATGGGGTTTAGATATGCTATCAAGTCAGCCAGCTAGGAGACTGATGAGGACATCTGGGTCTCTGTGAATAAGTTCTACGGTATCTAGTGAAGTTTGACTGCAGGGCTGGGAACTAACTGGGCCTTAAGGCCTGGACTACTAAACAAAGGAGAGTAGAGGGTCAAGAGATGACCCTGAGGCTAGGGAGATGACAGCTTGCTGTGTAAGGATGAGGGCCTAAGTTCAGAACCCTAGCGCCCATGTACAAACCTAAGTGTGGTGGCACATGTTGGTACTCCCACTCCTGAGGACTACCTATCCCTAGAGGTCACTGGCCAACAGTCTAGTCCCTGTGTGAACTCCAAGTTTATTGAGACACCCTGCTTAAAACAAAAAACAAGAAGGACAGCTGGAGATGACTCAGTGGTTAACAGTACTGGCTGCTCTTCCAGAGGACCTGAGTTGGACACACAGCACCCATATGGTGGCTAATAACTACCTGATAATTCTAATTCCAGGGGATCTGTTGCTATCTTCTAACCTCTGAGAGGATCAGGCATATACATGGTACAGACATAAATGCAGGCAAAACATTCATACACATAAAACAATAAAATAGATAAAAAAATAAGTGGCGAGTGACTGAGGAAAATACCTAATGTCTGGCTTCCACAGGCACACACATTCAAGTACACGAACACATATGTCACATGAAAAGGACAAGGATTGCTGGGGTATAAATCCTGTCTCCCACTATAAAAGGGTGGGAGGAACTCAGATGTGACTCTACTGATACCTATTGGAGAACATATGAACAAACCAAGGACCTGTGTTCCCAGTGGCCGGAGGCAGCACTGCTGCTGAATACATGGACATTTTTGTGGAAGATCAGAAGAGCCTTCTCCAATGGGAAAAAGCCTTATACAGCTTGTCTGAACATTAGCCATAGCTAGCAGACTTGTGGCTGACTCACAACTTAGGACAATATCAGTTCCTCCTCTCTGCTCATCTACAAGGAGAGGTCTGGTAGTAAATGTTCCTGTCACAGGTTATTGTAATGTCTGATGTCATCTTGACAATGGTCAAGTAGGCAGGAAGCATCATTGGCTCAGTCTCATCCCTGAGTGCCCCACACAGGGAGCCCTGTACAAAGCTGTTAAGGCTCAGTGACAAGCTACCTTTATGGGCTGTGCTTATTCTTCCTAAGGTACTCTGTTGAAGAAAAAAAAGGTGACACAATTTCTCCAGACTGTATTTCTACAGAAGTGTCACACCAATCACACCGCTTGAAAGTTCACCCTTTCTCAGTGTAGGAAAAAGTAAAGCACATGGGCTGGACATGGCTAAGCAGGTAAAAATGCTTGCTGTGTAAGTATGATAATGGGAGTTTGACCTCTAGCATACAAATGAAAAAACCCCAGGTTCAATTCCTAACCCCCACATGGTGGCTCACAATCACCTGTAACTGCAACTTCAGAGGATCTGATGCCCTCTTTTGGTTCATGCAGGTACTGCACACACACAATACACAAGACATACAGACAGGCAAAACACCCAAACGCATAAAATAAAATAAGTTAAAAAATAAAGTCAGATGTGGTGCACATCTGTAATCCTAGCACTCCTACAGTGAGACAAGAGGTTGAGACAGGAGGCTCATCTAGAGACTTACAGATAGGCTAGCCCAGAGAATAAAACAGGCAGAAACAAGAGATCCTGCCTTAAAGGGGTCCTCAGACTTCTACATGTGCACTGTGGCATGCACACTCATTTACATAGACACACAGACACACATGCACTCACGAGCGTGCAAAGTCTAGACTTCTTTGTAACCAGGAACAGAAGTTTCAGTGGGATGGATATGATACAAGGGACTTACTAGATTGACATTATATCTTGACAGCATGACAGGAGGTTGAATATCTTCTAAGCCCATCTTCTGTAGATTAGCAATAGCACAGTCATCTTGACCAAATGCAAAAAACAGAAAAACAAAAATAGAAAAAAAACAAAACAGAGGATGATGTCACACAGACACTTACTTTGCAGTAGTTTCTTCATCATATTTGGTTTTCAGGTCAAATAATTCTGTTCGAGTTTTTTCCAGGGCTAAAAGGCAAGGACAGAAACCCATGATATAAGATACCAATCTTGTCTGTTTTCAGACAGGGTCTATGTAGCCCAGGCTATCCTTGAACTCATTATACAGCCAAAGATAACATTGACCATCTGACCCACCTGCCTCTACCTACTCAGCCCTGAGATTACAGATATGAGCCTGTTTTCCTTCATGCTGGGGATCAAATCCAAGGATTTCTGAGTACTAGACAAGCACTCTACTGGTGGAGCTATAGCCCCACCTCTTTAGGCTGCTTTCAAAGATGGGGTTTCATGTAGCCTAGGCTAGCCTCAAATTCTGGATCTCCCTGGGTACAATTCTCCAGTGATGAGATTACAGGAGTGTACAATTAAGCCAGCTAGAATACCAACTGCTTAAAGTAAAAAGGGAAAAGTACACGAAGATGAGAGAAATACAAAGGATGGAGAAGAAAACTTCCCCTCACTCCGCCTCATCTCTCTGAAGTACCTCCTTCAACAGAGAACCACTGTCCAGTTTGCTGCAGACTTTCAGCTTTTAAATGGCTTTTATCATCAAAAATCATTTCTATACCAACTGCAAATACAGTTGCATATTCTGTTAATCACAGACCAAGTATATGATGAAGATCACATATAATTAATTATATTGGAGGTGGAAAGTTCCTATCATCCAGGCGCCTTATTGCCATAGGCTCATGACTTGTGAGCCTATGGTGACTCTGGCATGCTACCAGCTGGGTAAAAGCATGCATAAGCTAACTGACCATGATTATAAACAGTTCTGCTACTGGCTTATGCATTTCCTATATAAGACTTCAAAAGGTTTAGTGTATGTGTGCTCATATCCCTAATGTGCACATGTGTACGTGCTACAAACTTCAGTGTTCTTCTGCTGCCATCCACCTTGCTGTTTTTGGAGCAGGGTCTCCCACTGACCTGGAACTCACCAAGTGGGCAAGATTGGCAGGTCAGTGAGCTCCAGGGACCAACCTGTCTTTACCTTGCTAGGTCTGGGATTATAAGCATGTTTACATGGGCTCTAGAGGTTGAATTCAGATCCTTATGTTTGTGTGCTATGGATCTGAGGAAAACTCCTCAGCTCCTATTCTACTTTCAATCGTTATTTAATACATACCTCTGTTTACTTTATTGTGGGCTGGAGAAATGGTTCGGAGGTTAAACTCTTGCAGAGGATTCACGCTTGGCTCCCAGCACCCATGTTGTACAACTCACAACTGTCTCTAACCCCAAAGGGATCCAATGCCTCTGCAGCCATCTGCAACTCATGTGTATGTACACATGCACAGACTCACACAGACCCAAAAGTTTATTTTAAAAGAGTGTGCTCTATGGTAGGGTCAGAAACCTCATCTATGGACTGTCAACTTCATTTACTGGCCGAACTGAAGAGCAAGGCATAGTGGAGCATGCCTGTCATCTCAGCACTGAGGAGGCAGAAGCAGGAGGGTCATGAGGCCCAGGCTAGCCTGGGTTACATGAAGATCTTAACAGCTCCATAAATGGGATGGTTGAGAGCGTTTCTGAGGCCCATCTTTTCCCTTAGTGGTCTAGGATGGAAGTCTCTCCGTGTCAGGTCACAGGCAGACCAATCAGCTTTCCTTTTAACATACTCAGAAGTAAGGCGGTTGGTGAAGAACTGAGCATGCTTGCCCCTACATACCTTCCAGCCAGCCTCAAGAGGCAACTCCCATTCACATCCACACAGTGCCTGTGCCTGTGCTCCTACGTCCTCAGCAACAATGGCATTATCTGCTTCAAAAGAGCTGACAGCACGACAGGCAGAACCACCTCTCACTGATGTGACTGTCAAATCCTACTTCACTACGGCTCTGCTGGACTGTTCTTCATTTTCTAGAATTTGTAAGTGATATATCATGTGTGTAGACATATGTATATACATACATGCATGTATAAGGTGAAGACTGAACCAAAGGTTTTGCCCATACTAGGCAGGTGCTTAACAATTAACCCACACTTGGAGCCCCTCAATGGAAGATTCTAGGCAGGTGCTCTTCCACTGAGCAGGCTCCCAGTCCCTTACTGATGGTATTCTAAGCAAAAGCTCCTTTGCAGAGCTACATCAGTAGCTTGGTGTTTGCAGTTTTTGGACATTTATTCATTTGACTGTTAAACTGGTTGTGACTATTTTTTGTCCCTGGAACATTTGTGTTCTAAGTTGGATCATGATGTCTTCTCATTTTTCTCCCCACATTTAAAGATACCATGCTGCTTCCTTCTCAGAAAAGGAAACAAAAAAAGAAAGGCAAACTTTGGTATGACCTTTTTTGGTATCTTTTAGAATTTAAAGGTTCTGCTATAACAGTTCTTAACTTCATTTCGGGAAGAACTAAGTCCCTTCACCCCCATTATTGTTCCAAATGAGATGACAGTTCTTGACAGTTTGGTGATTTAGAAGTGTTTGTTGGAAAGAAGAACAGGAAGGATGGCTGGTGCAGGGAGGGAAAAGGCAGGAGAGCCACCCACGTCCACATTAGCAACTCAATGCAGTGACTAATGCAGTCAGATAGAGCAGCCTGGGATTCAGGCTTCAGTTATGTGGGCTCAAGATTCCTAACTGCAGGATCCCCAGGAGCAACAAGTAGCAGAGGGGCTAGAAACCGGCCAGAAGACTGCCCATGCTTGCCCAGCCTACTTCCATCTTCCACATGTGTCTTCAAATAGGATGGAGAGCATCAAACCTGTTTGCAAAGTCTGGAGTTTGTGCTCGGCTTCCTCCAGCTTTGAGGTGGTGGACATCTGGGTCTCCTGCAGCTTTCTGGGAAAAGAGAGAGAGAGAGAGAAAGTGAAGCCAAATTGGCCATCTTGTTTTGACTACTGAGATAGTAGGCTGTGTGCCCTGAGCCCCACTGCTCAGCACCCTTCTCAGGGAGACCCAGCTGGAGGCAGGCCTCCCAGGACAGCTTGAATCTCTGCATCTCACCATTGTGAACGCACATTATACAACGTGGAGTGTGTGCACCCTGCAGGACCTGACATGTGTGGCATTCAGTGTGGAAGGTTCTCCTATATGGAACTTGTTCTGAGATAGCAGATATTAAAAAGAAATCAAATAGCATCATCACACACTCATTGTTTTCCTAAGTCGGGGAGAAGAATGATACATTTACATTCTGCTGACACAGAAAAGGAATCTGTTGGCATAAAGGATGTCCTAAACAGATGTGACAGCTGTCCTTTCCTCTAAAGTGGAGCGCAAATGCTACCACAGTGGGTGGGGGTGGGTGAATTCTGAATATCTGAAAGTAGTTTACTATTCCCATGGTCTCCAAATGCTGTCCCCAATCAAGAGACAACATGCTTTTCCCTGTGTCTGCAGGGAAGAAAAAAAAAACTAAAAATAAGCTCATCATTTTTATATCCTATGAATTTAATATATGCTCACCACAATAAACTGGGGGCACTAAAGAGGAGAAATGATGGCTTAAAAAATAAAAAGAGTCAAATTTCTGTCACTTCTAGAAAAGCTTTGCTAATACTTCCCATGTGTGTCTATTATAAAATGGAAGGACCCTTAGCCAGGCAGTGGTAGCACACGCCTTTAATGCTACCATTCAGGAGGCAGAGGCAGGTGGATCTCTGTGAGTTCGAGGTCAGCCTGGTCTACCTAGTGAGTTCCAGGACAGGCTCCAAAGCTACACAGAGAAACCCTGTCTCGGGAGAAAAAAAAAAAGAGGGAGGACCCATTATAAATTATAAAACTGCAGAGGACCAGAGTTCATTTTCCAGTGCCTAACAAGTGCATGTGATTAATTCCAGGGGGTTCTTCTGGCCTCTTCCGGCCCCTGCAGGTACCTGGACACACACTGCTTACCCACACTGACACATATTCGTACATATACACATAATTAAAAACAAATCTTAAAACAATCCCACTTTAGCCGTGCGGTGGTGGCGCACGCCTTTAATCCCAGCACTCAGAAGGCAGAGGCAGCCTGTGAGTTCTAGGCCAAACTGGTCTACAAGAGCTAGTTCCAGGACAAGCACCAAAAACTACAGAGAAACCCTGTATCGAAAATGCAAAAAAAGAAAAGAAAATCCCACTTTAAAAATTATATGATCGAGGCCCCAACAGGAGAAGATTGGAATCAACCTGGTCCCGGGACTCCAGCGGATCAGGATTGACCCAGAGACCAGATCCAGAGCCAGCAATCTCCACCAGAACAGGTACAAGGGAATAACCGCTGAGTTATAATCAGCCAGAGACAGAGACTGCTGAGGGTCTGGACGTGAATCTGGGACCTTCAAGAGACTGGATATAGGCCAACACCCCCGCGGGCCTGGGGGAGTCTAGGACCACCCAGGACCTCTGTCAGCCTGGGCGTGAGTGAGGCTAGGTCCTCCGAGGGAATAAACAGGAACCAGAGATCTCGACGGGGCCAGGCGCGAATCTGGGTCCTCAGAGAGAGTAGGCCTGAGCCAGGTCCCCTGTGGGTTCCGGCATTGGTTTGAGACATCAAAGGTAAGAGGCAGGAACCTGTAACCCTTGTGGGTCCCAGCGTGACTCTGAGACCTCTGAGGAAGCAAGCAGGTCCCCTGCTGGTTCGGCGTACCCGAGCCTAGAATCTCCCAGGCAGTAGACCGGAACCAGAAACCTTTCCAGTCCCAACTCCAACCCAGGGGCTTCTGCAGGAGGGAACCCAGCCTAGGACTTACAGATACAGGTCAAAGCTGGTAACCTAAGCCAAAGTTGCCCAGAGGCAAGAAACTCCAGCTTGGGCAACAAATCCCACAGGAGTGGGACTGAACGAGACTCCTAGGACAGAGAGAGCGGAGGAAACAAGCTCCACCTGGAGCAGAAGCCAAATCCAGCCCTGGGAGCCAACCCAGTCCTGGGACACTGATTGAGCCAACGACCTGACTCAGAGCCCGGGACCTCCACTGGAACTGGAGTGAGACTGAACCAGTTACCTAGGACAAGGAGAGAACGGGCTCCACCAGGAGCAGAAGATAGGAGTCAACCCGGTCCCGGGACTCGAGCGGATCAGGATTGACCCAGCGACCAAATCCAGAGCCAGCGATCTCCATCATAAAGGGTCTAACTCCAAGCCAGGGACATCTACAAGAGGAGATCCAGACCAAGATTTACAGAAACAGATCAAAGCCAGCAGCCTAGACCAAAGTAGGCTTGAGACAGCAAACTCCAAGAGAGCAGACCAAAACTACAGGAACACTGAGCTACCTCCAGGAACAGGAATAAACAACGAAGTAACTAGAACTGGGACACTGACTGTACCACTAGGAAAACCATCTTAGCTTTGGATCTACTGCCACCTAGGAAATTATTCAACAGAATCTTAGACACCATCATCCACACCTATTAGAGGAAAAGATGAGTAGAAAAGGTAAGATCACAAGCTACACCACAAAGAACAACACAATACCAGTGAAACCCAAAGACCCTACAAAAGTAAGACCGGAACAACCAAATATGGATGACCCAGAAGAAAATGATCTAAAAAATAACCACAAGAGAATATCTGAAATTATTAAAGATGAATTGAGAAATTAACTTAAAGAAATGGAAGAAAACACAAACAAAAAATTGGAAGATACCACCAAATCACTTAAAGAAAACCAAGAAAAAGAACTCAAACATATAACAGAAACTATTCAGGTCTTAAAAACTGAGATAGAAAAAATAAAGAAAACACAAGCAGAAGGAATTATAGAATCAGAAATCATGAGGAAAAGAACAGGAACCACAAATGCAAGTACAAACAACAGAATACAAGAAATGGAAGAGAGAATCTCAAGTGTGGAAGATAAAATAGAGGAAATAGACTCAAAACATTAAATCTAACAAAAGCTTAACCCAAAATATCCAGGAAATATGGGACAACATAAAAAGGCCAAATCTTAGAATAATAGGTATAGAAGAAGGAGAAGAAAGTCAACTCAAAGGCACAGAAAATATATTTAACAAAATCATAGAAGAAAACTTTCCCTACCTAAAGAAAGATATGCCTATGAAGATACAAGAAGCTTACAGAACACCAAATAGACTGGATCCAGAAAAAAAGTCCCCTCGCCACATAATAATCAAAACACTAAACATACAGAGTAAAGAAAGAATATTAAGACCTGCAAAGGAAAAAGGACAAGTAACATATAAAGGTAGACCTATCAGAATTACACCTGACTTCTCAGTGGAGACAATGAAAGCCAGAAGGCCATGGTCAAGCATTATGCAGACATTGAGAGACCATGGATGCCAGCCCAGGCTACTATACCCAGCAAAACTTTCGATCACCATAGAAGGACAAAACAAGGTATTCCATGACAAATCTAGATTTCACCAATACCTAACCACAAACCAGCCCTACACAAAATACTAGAAAGAAAACTCCAACCCAAGCAAGATGGCTACAACAACAAAAACACACACAAATTGATGATCTAATTACAGCAAATCCCGAAGAAGAAAAAAAAAAAAACAAAAATGCACAAAATAACATCACCAACGAGGAAAATCAAATTAACAGGAGATAGCAACCACTGGTCATTAATATCCCTAAATGTAAATGGACTCAACTCACCCATAAAAAGGCACAGGCTAACAGATTGGATACGAAAACAGAACCCATCCCTCTTCTGCATACAAGAAACACATCTCAACCTCAAAGACAGACATCATCTCAAAGTAGAAGGTTGGGAAAAATATCAAATGGACCTAAGAAACAAGCAGGTGTAGCTATCCTAATATCTAACAAAACAGACTTCAAGCTAAAATCAGTCAAAAGAGACAAAGAAGGACATTACATATTAGTCACAGGGAAAATCCATCAAGAGGAAATTTCAATATTGAACATCTATGCTCCAAATACAAGGGCACCTTCATATGTCAAAGAAACACTTTGAAAGCTTAAATCATATATTAAACTCCACACACTGATAGTGGGAGACTTCAACACTCCCCTCTCACCACTGGACAGATCAATCATACAAAAAATGAACAGAGAAATAAGAGAACGAAAAGATGTTATGTCTCAAATGGACTTAACAGACATCTATAGAATATTCCATCCAAACAGAAAAGAATATACCTTCTTCTCAGCACCTCATGGAACCTTCTCAAAAATGGAACCTTCTCAAAAATTGACCACATACTCGGTAACAAAACAAACCTCAACAAATACAAAAAAAATTGGAATAACCCAATGTACCTTATCAGATCACCATGCTTTAAAAGAAGTCAACAGCAATACTAATTCCAGAAAGCCCACAAACACATGGAAATTAAACAGTGCTCATCTGAATCATCAATGGGTCAAGGAAGAAATAAAGAGAGAAATTAAAGACTTCCTAAACTTCAATGAAAATGACCACACAACATACCCAAATTTATGGGACACAATGAAAGCAGTGATAAGAGGCAAGTTCATAGCACTAAATGCCTACATAAAGAAGCTGGAAAAATCCCACACTAGCGAATTAACAAAACAATTGAAAACTTTAGAACAAAAAGAAGCAAACTCACCTAAGAGAACTAGATGGCAGGAAATAATCAAATTGAGAGCTGAAATCAACAAAATAGAAACAAAGAA
Source organism: Ondatra zibethicus (assembly GCA_004026605.1). NCBI lineage: Eukaryota > Metazoa > Chordata > Mammalia > Rodentia > Cricetidae > Ondatra > Ondatra zibethicus. The sequence continues at coordinate 37,010 of PVIU01018765.1, forward strand.
AACAATGAAACAAAGAGCTGGTTCTTTGAGAAAATCAACAAAATAGACAAGCCTTTATCCAAACTAACCAAAAGGGAGAGAGAGAATATCCAAATTAACAAAATCAGAAATGAAAAGGGGGACATAACAACAGACACAGAGGATCATCAGGTCATATTTTGAAAACCTCTACTCCACAAAATTGGAAAACTTAAAGGAAATGGACAACTTTCTGGATAAATATCACTTCCCAAAATTAAATCAAGACCAGATAAGCAAATTAAACAGACCTATAACTGCTGAAGAAATAGAAACAGTCATCAAAAGTCTCCCAACCAAAAAAAGCCCAGGACCAGATGGTTTCAACTCAGAATTCCACAAGACTTTCAAAGAGGAACTAATACCAATACTCCTCAAATTATTCCACACAATACAAACAGAGGGAACATTGCCAAACTCTTTTTATGAGGCTACAATTACCCTGATAGCAAAACCACAGAAAGACAATACTAAGAAAGAGAATTACAGACGAATCTCACTCATGAACATTGATGCAAAAATACTTAATAAAATACTAGCAAATCGAATCCAAGAACACATCAGAACCATCATCCACCATGACTAAGTTGGTTTCATCCCACAGATGCAGTGATGGTTCAACATACGAAAATCTGTCAACGTAATCCACCATATAAACAAGCTAAAAAATAAAAACCACATGATCATCTCATTAGATGCCAAAAAAAGCTTTTGACAAAATACAACATCCCTTCATGATAAAAGTCTTCGAGAGAGCAGGGATACAAGGAACATACCTAAACATAATTAAGGCAATATACAGCAAGCCAACAGCCAACATCAAACTAAATGGAGAGCAACTCCCAGCGATTCCACTGAAATCAGGAACAAGACAAGGTTGTGTCCACTTTCTCCATACCTATTCAGTATAGTTCTTGAGGTCCTAGCTAGAGCAATAACACACCAAAGGGAGATCAAGGGGATACAAATTGGAAAAGAAGAAGTCAAACTCTCACTGTTTGCTGATGATATGATAGTTTACATAAGTGATCCCAAAAATTCTACCAAGGAACTTCTACAACTCATAAACACATTTAGCAAGGTAGCAGGATACAAGATTAACTCAAAAAAATCAGTAGCCCTCCTGTACACAAATGAT
>PVIU01018766.1:0-38172 GCA_004026605.1 Ondatra zibethicus
CCCCCCATCCTTCCTCCTCTATGGTGCCATGCAAGGCAGCTGCCCGACTCTAGCACCACTTTTACCCCTCCTCTCATGTGCTTGCATGCTGCTAAGGAACCCGACCATGACAAAACCAAGCGGACTGCAGTTCTCCCTTTGTGAGTGGTAGGTGTCCTGGATGTGCTAGTCAAGGTACACGTTCATTTCTTGCTCTCAGAACTCTCTCACATAGAGTGAAAACTGCATTCTTAAACATCTAATCCTACCTCTTTCATAAAATAATTCCAATACATTACCCAATCATACAGTCTCACCTTTCATATTTTTATGATTCCAACTAATAACCTACTTACTGAGAAGGGCAGGCAAATTTGGGAGCAGGCCAGAGTACATGTAGATGAGGTTCACCAGACTAATGCAGCACACACCCCTGGGGCAGAGGTAGTCCCTGAGCAGGATCCACACTGCGATTATAACACCTCAGGTGGTATTTTAGCTAGACACTGGTTTACTACTTGCCTCTTGGTGGATCTCCGTAAGGCTGCCCTCAAGCCTTTCAACTCTGATAAACTCTTAGATGTTATTCAGGATACAAATGAAAATCCATCTGCCTTCTTAGAACGCCTCACACAGGCTCTCTTGCAATATACTAATTTAGATCCAGAGACCACAGAGGGCAAACAGCTCCTCATGACCCATTTCTTTTCCCAGAGCTTCCCTGACATTAGATCTAAACTTAAGTGTTTGGAGAAAGGCCCCTTGATCCCACAGGCAGAAGTCTTAGAGCTGGCTTTTAAGTTCTACCATGGAGGCATGATAAGAACCTTAGACAGAAATGTCAAATGCTGACCAAACCCATCCAACAGCCGAGGTGACTGACTGTCCTGCCCGTGCTGCTCCCTTGCCCTTCTGGGCTTGGGGGCCACCAGGGCAGTGTTTCAAATGTGGTAAAAATGGGCACTGGGCACAGGCATACCCTAATCCTCATATTGATCCTATAAGACTGTGACTGAAGTACTATGGGAAAGGGCATTGGGCTATTGATTGTCCTCGTGCACATTGTGGCATGGAGACATCGGGCCCAGACAACTCCCAAACCTACCTTCTTGGTCTGACCATGGACTATTGAGGCTGCTTGGGCTCCCTTGACCTGACCACACCTGTTCTCTGTAATAGGGAGCCATGGGTAAATATCACAGTATCAGGACAGTCCTTCTCCTTTCTCTTGGACACCAGAGCTACACACTCAGTACTGTATGTACCATTCATTTGCAGATATCCCATGGCTCTGGAACCTCCAACAATTTGAGGGTAGCTTCATGGAATGCCCTATTGAGTCCTCTTGCCCTCTCAGAGTCTTCATTCAGGGACACCTCTTCGCCACACTGCCTGGTCTCAGCAGCTCTCTGGAACTGCAGTAGAAGAATCCACAACCTCCTCCTGTTTGCAGCCCTTAGGTCTCTAAAGCAAGGATAACATTTAGAACACTAGAAAATTTATCATTCAAACTATCATATGTGGTGATCTAATACATTTATTCATGTTAAACAGCAGGACAAGAATACTTATATATGTATATGTATGGATGTATACATATGTGTGTGTGCTACTCACATTTATTTCTTCAGCCAAGTTCTCCCTTCCAAACTGTTGATGTTTAAATGTTAAGTTGATTAACATCTCTTCTAAATATGCATCACAGCTGTCTTAGAGTTAGGGTAAGAGCCCAGCACTGGTAGTGCTCTTAGGTGGCAGAGGCACATAGATTTCTGTGAGTTAAGGACAGCCTGGTCTACAGAGTGAGTTCCAGGACAGTCAAGGCTGCACAGAGAAATCCTGCCTTGAAAACAAAACAAAACAAAAGATTTAGGGGAAGAAGAAAAACTCACTATTCAAAAAAAGGGGGGAAGTCATTTTTAGTCTTTCAAGAAATAACACACCTATTGTTTTGGATAGTTTTATGCCAATTTTTCTCAAGCTAAAGTCATCTGGTAGGAAAGAACCTCAATTTTTAAAAAAATGTATTGTAAGATCAGGCTGTATGCAAGCCAGTAGGGCATTTTCTTAATTGGTGATTACTGAGGGAGGGCCCAGCCCTTTGTGGGGGCTCATAGTTCTGAATTCTATAGCAAGGAAGACTGAGAAAGCCATGATGGAGAAGCCGGTAAGCAACAACCCTCCTCTGCATTGGCTCATACCTTGGGGCACCAGCCCTGTTTGAGTTTCCTTCCTGACTTCTTCCATGATGAACAGTGCTGGGAAAGAGTAAGCCAAATACACCTTTCCCTCCCCAACTTGCTATTGGTGTGGTGTTTCATCTCAGCAGTAGAAATGCTGTTAAGTCCCCTATCTACCTAGCTAATAATGAAAATATGCTTACTCACCCCAATATCTTTTCAATGAAAAGTGTTACCTATTCTGTCATGGTTTTCTGTACTGCCATAAATTTTCATAGACTTGCTGTCTTCAAAAATGTTTATTCACTCATGGTACTGAAGGCTGGAAATCAAAATAAACAAAAAAAACCCTACTGTTACCTATATAATTGGTTCTTTAAAATATCTATCATCTAATCTATCTATCTATATCTATCTATCTATCTATCTTATCTATCTGTCCATCTATCTATCATCTATCTACCATCTATTTATCTATCATCTATCGTCTCTCTCCCAGCCTCCTCTCCCTCCCTCACCTCACCTTCCTTCCTCCACTCCTCCTTCCCAATCAATTAAATTATAGACTTTTTCCTATCTATTCTCTTGTTGCCTCTTCAAATGGAATCAGGCAGCATAACTCTGCCTCATCAAACACAAATCTAATTACTAATTATTTCCCTTTTCATTGTTTTATTTCTTTCAGATGACATAGATTTTGCCTAGGCCCTTTTACCCGCTGTTCAATGTTCTTTATAAATTTACCTCTAATAAGTTATATCCAAGGAGGAAAATGGGAGAATTTGAAACAAATGAAATTTTTAATTATACTTCTCATAGAAATACAATAAATCAAAACTTTTATTTGTGGCTTGTTGCTGGTTCATATTGAAATGATAAAAACGTAAAATATCAACTTACTTCCATGGACAAGTGAGTTCTTTATGTGTGTGTATGTGTGTATGCACGCACACGTGTGTGTGTCTCTGTGTGTGTGTGTGTGTCTGTGTGTGTGTGTGTGTGTGTGTGTGTGTGTGTGTGTGTGTGTATGTGTGAAGATACCCTGACTTCAAACAACAGTCGTGGGTCTGGAGAGATGGCTCAGAGGTTAAGAGCACTGGTTGCTTTTCCAGAGGTCCTGAGTTAAATTCCAAGCAAGCACATGTTGGCTCACAACCATCTATCTTATGGCAGGTAGGCATACACGCAGCCAGAATACTATATACACAATAAATAAATAAAACTCTTAAAAACAAAATGAAACCAAAAGAAATCAGTCATTTGTTTATATCTCAAATATTCAAATTAGGAAGTGTTTTGCTGATAGACTGGCTTGTCTTCCGGCATCTGGGTGTTTATGTTCCGGATGGCTGCTTGTCTAATTTCCTCCGGTGCTAGTTGTTCTCTAGAGGACCAATAAGACCCACACCACAAGATGTGCTAGGACTTCTTTATATGGGTCTGTCCATGGGGATGCTTGGTTTGCTCATATTATTGTGGCTGTCTTCAAGCAGTTAGGGATTGAAAACAAAGGGGGAAAATATGTCTGCATTTTAAAGGCTGTGCCCGAAAATTGGTACAGCTTCACATTTGAAGTTATTTGTCAATCGATAAGTTTTCATGAATTCAAGTGCTGGGGAAAGGGCAAGAACTCCAGGGAAGGGAAACTATGCCTCTACATCTTCATTTAATCATGTTTCTCAATGGGGGAGAGGGCTAAAATGTATGGGGTACGGGGAGTCCTTGATTTGTTAGTTGATGGTGGTATCATGCCATAATCAGTGTTGCCTGAACATCTGATATGCTTCTCATGTCAGTGGCCAGCATTAAGTGCATCAGGTTCTGCTACCCCAACAATAACAAAAGTAGGGCATTTTCTTAATTAGAATATGCTAATATCTAGAAGGCAGCAGTATTGTCTGATATACCCAATCATTTTGGACAATTACCAGTAAGTATTTTCCTTCTAGTTCACTAATAGCCAGCCGTGTAGTTGTGATAGACTGTCATTAATCAACTAACCTATGTTTACTTCCTTTTGTGTGGAAGTATGAAAGAACACATTAAATTCATAGTAAGAAGTAGTGTATTCAGTTCATGGTGCCTTGAATTCTTTTCTATATTAACAGCAGTGACTTGGGGATAACAGTGTGGCTTTTTAGTATAACTATTTTGGATTTTGGGAGTCTTCATTTTGTTTTTTTTTGTAAATTCACAAATCACAGTTCAATATTTATTTCATAATTTTAGATACCAATTATGTATTTATTAAATTATTATTTGAATAATAAGTGTGTCCTTTTTTTTCCACATTTAATTTTTTATTATTGCATTATAAATAGTACCATTCAAAATTTCCACCTCCTCCGCTCATCCCATTTCCCTCCCGCTTCCCCACTCCTCCTCCCCTTTTCCCCTCCAGTCCTAAGAGAGGGCAGGTTACCCTGCCCTGTGGGAAGCCCAAGGCCCTCTCGTCTCCATCCAGGCCTAGGAAGGTGTGAATCCCAACTGACTAGGATCCCAAAAAGCCAGTACATGCACTGGGATTTGATTCTACTGTAAGTGTGTCCTTTTAAAATAGATACAATATCTATCATCTATACTCTCCCACTTATTTCAGAAAATCTTTCAGATTATTAGTAAGTTTCTTAAGAATATTCAATCTCTTCAAGTTCATTCAGTCTCTTCAAGTTTGATGCATTTTTAAGGATCAAGATAGATGTTAGGATTAACATGAAGTAAATAAGAGGAATTTTTATTCTTTTGTGACTTATTGATTAGCATTTCACTCATAGCCATTGTTGATTCATATTTTAATATTAAAAATTATTCCCTCATGTATTCAGGAGGAATTGAAGTAATCTTTTCTTTCTTTCTTTCTTTCTTTCTTTCTTTCTTTCTTTCTTTCTTTCTTTCTTTCTTTCTTTCTTTCATTACCAAAAAGCCTTCTGCACCATGGAAATAGGAAGCTTTTGGAACTCTTGTGGTTCTACTTTGAAATTCCAGTTTTTATTTAATCCATCTTTTGTAGCCTTGCTTTTTATCTTTTATCATCTTTTGTCTACCTTTCATGTTCCAAGAACTGTAACTCTTCCATTGCCTTGGTCTATTTGACAATAATTTATATATAATTCTATCACAATAATTTATTTCACTCACATTAATCTTTGATTAAACAATAAATTACTTTACTATAAATTTCAAAACTATTGTAGGACAATTTGTTTAGTAATATTTCTCATATGCATTCAAAACATTGTTTTTTTAAATTTTCATTTATTAATTGTGTTCAGGGTGGGGAGCTTGTGTGTGCTTTTGTATACATCAGCACATGTATGGAGGTGAGAGAACAGTTTTCAGAAGTTTGTTCTCTCCTTTCATAGGATCTAGGGATCAAACTCAGGTCATGAAGATTTCACAGTATGCCTCATTCAAGCTGAACTATCTCACCAGCTCTACTACAGAGAATTTTACCTTTTCTTATTCACAGATAAACATTTTGTTAAGTAATTTAATCTTTCCTTTTGGTTATTGACAACTAAATCTTGGACATTTTTCTATTTCTGTTAAAAGGCTTATTTCTTCTGAGAAGTTACATGCCCACCTTCATTGGTTCCTTCAACCTCAATATCGAATGAATTTCTCGATGATGCAGAGCATATTCAGTCAACAATATTGTGAAGTTGAGACTTACCAAATGTCAAATAAAAAGCTCTCATGACATATTAATCCTTAGATCATTAACTACAAAGCAAATTTTTAACGACTCAAAGATAAATAATGGAGATGGAGTAGAAGTTGTTTTTGCTTAACATTCAGGAAGCCCTGGTTTTGATTCCTACCATCATATATATTTAGCATGATGGTATAGAAAGACTGAAAAAAATGGCAGATGATCAGAATTATAAGAACATCCTTGACCACCCCATTGAGTATAAGACCGGATTTGTTGTAGAACAATCTTTTTGTACACTGTAAAGATGTGTTACACTCATTGGTTTAATAAAGACCTAAATGGCCAATAGTTAGACAGGAAGAGGTTAGGCTGGACTTGCAAACAGTAAGAAAGCTCACTGGGAGGAAGAAAGGTGCAGTCTCAGGAGACCCGGGAAGAAGCAAGATGAACCTGCAGTGTTGTAAAAAGGTACTGAACTATGTGGTAGTACATAGATTAAAACACGGGCTAATTTAAGTTGTAAGAACTAGTTAGTAATACATTACAAACAAAACCAAACAGATTTATGAAAGATACTGGTCAGCCAGACTAGCCAAGCAGGCAACCACATGTAATTTAGAGATACAGTCAAAGTCAGGCAGAGTGGCCCATGCTTTAATCTTGGCAGTTGAGAGGTACAGGCATTTACAGTGGATCTTTGTGAGTTCTAGGACAGCCAAGGCTGCACACGGAGAAACCTGGTCTCAGAAAACAAATAAAACACAACAAAAACAAACAAAACACACTCCCACATTTAAAAATTTAAGTAATTGAATGGGACAGTGATGATTCATGCCTTTAATCCCAATTCTCAGGGGCAGGGGCAGGCAGATCTCTGTGAGTTCCAGGACAGACATGGCAGTTACACAGAGAAACCTGTCTCAAGAATTTTTTTTAAAAAATGTAGTTGATAGACTAAGAAAAACATCTAAATTAAGCTCTAATATTAGCTACGATGAAGCATTCATTTCATCTGGGTTTTGTCTGTTATACTTTGTCTCAGAACTGCAAATTTTAATTTAAATGTTCACAGCTAAAAGCATCAATTTATTCCTGATTTTCCTAACTTTGATTTATCGACAAAGTAAGCTGAGATTTTTTTAAGTAAAGAAAAAAAAAAAAGCTCTTAAATTGCTCCTGTCAGCAGTGAGTGGAACAAAGGTACAGTACAGAATGTCACTCTCAGGACCCAAAGGAGTTCCTTCAACCTTTTTGGGATCCTGACTCAAAACAAACTAAGATTCAAGGATTCAATACAGGAAGGAATTTCAAGAATAGCCACTATGAAAGACAGAGATTTATTGAAGATATTTTGACAAAGAGTTTTGAGAACTATGGTTAAGAAAAAGGCACTAAGAAAACACACCTTAGTGTAGGGGTGACTTCTCAGCAGAGAATTGTAAGGAAATGTCTTGATATTATTCCTGTATTTCATTTTTATGGTTCTTGATTAAATCTCAAAAATTTACAAAGGAATCTTGCCCCCCCCCCTTTTTTTTCTTTCTCTACCGGTAAGTAAGATTATAAAATGGCTATGCAAATGCCTTGGGGGGATTTATAACCCGAGGAAACACAATTTAAAAACTCTGAGAACTGGAGAAGTGCTTTACTGTGGCATCTGTCTGTTTCGGGATATTTGTGCTCTGTATAAGGATGCATTGTTGTGACTGAGAGAATAAAAAGCTGAATGGCCAGGAGAGTATAGGCAGGACTTCTGGGCAGAAAGAGAACTCTGGGAAGAAGAAAGGCAGAGTCACCAGCTAGATGTGAAGGAAGCAGGATGGACAGTACAGAGATGAGGTTTACAAATCTTGTGGAAGAAGGTAGATTAAAAAATATGGCTTACGTTTCTTCAGTTCTTTGTATATTTTGGAGATCAGACCTTTGTCCGATGTGGGGTTAGTGAAGATCTTCTCCCATTCAGTAGGATGCCTTTTTGTCTTAATGACAGTGTCCTTTGCTTTACAGAAGCTTCTCAGTTTCAGGAGGTCCCATTTATTCATTATTGCTTTTATTGTCTGGGCCACTGGGGTTTTACATAGGAAGTGTCTCCTATGCCCATGTATTGCCGGCTACTTCCCACTTTCTCTTCTATCAGGTTAAGTGTGGTCGGATTAATATTGAGGTCTTTAATCCATTTGCCAGTTGAAGAGCAGAAGGAGGGAGAAGATGAACACAGAAGTCAGAACCGCAAGGGATTCGTCCACCCATTGAGATGGTGTGCCCGATCTAGTGGGAGCTCACTAAGGCCAGCTGGACTGGGACTGAACGAGCATGTGATAGAAACAGACTCTCTGAATATGACTGACAATGGGGACTGACTGAGAAGCCAATGATAATGGCAATGGGATTTGATTCTACTGCATGTACTGGCTTTTTGGGATCCTAGTCAGTTTGGATTCACACCTCCCTAGGCCTGGATGGAGGCGAGAGGGCCTTGGGCTTCCCACAGGGCAAGGTAACCTGCCCTCTCTTACGACTGGAGGGGAAAAGGGGAGGGGGAGTGGGGAAGCGGGAGGGAACTGGGAGGAGCGGAGGAGGTGGAAATTTTGAATGGTACTATTTATAATGCAATAATAAAAAATTAAATGTGGGAAAAAAAGAAAAAAATATGGCTTACTTTAAATTATAAGGACTAGTTAGAACAAGCCTAAGATAAGGCTGCCCTTTCATAATTAATAATAAGTCTAGGTGTCATTATTTGTGGTCTGGTGGTCCAAGAGAGCTGAGTGACAGAAAAGCTTTCTATGCATTTCCCTGTAAATGGTGTTCTTGGTGGGATTTCTAGAGAAAGGCTGGCTTGCTGCTGGGAAAGGGGGAAAAGCTTCACACAATTGCTAATTGTTCTGCAATTTCAGCTTCTCGGATGACAAAAGGCTTCAATCAGATTACAGGGTGAAGGGCTCCTTTTCTTCCTCAGGTCTCACAATTGTCCTAGTTTTTCTACTCTGCCTAAGTTCAACTGGTTTTCTGATTTTTTTTTTTCTTTTTAGTTGTCTGGATGTATACCTTATCATGACTCCAAGTGATTCTCAAAGAGTTTAAATTCAGGAAAAAAAGTGTATTTCAAGTTCCTTTTTTTTGGTTTGTTTGTTTTCTTTTCTTTCTTTTTTTCTTTTCTTTTCTTTTTTCTTTTTTTTTTTTTTTAACAAGAAAGGGTTTCTCTGTAGCTTTGGAGCCTGTCCTGGAACTCACTCTGTAGACAATGCTGTCCTCAAACTCACAGAGATCTGCCAGCCTTTGCCTCCAGAATGCTGGGATTAAAGGAATGTGCCACTACTGCCTAGCTTTCAAGTACCTAATTTTAAAACAGAATAACTGGAGGTGGAAAAATAACTCTATAATTAAGAGCACTAGTTTATCCTACATAGAACCTGGGTTCTACCCAGCACCTCATGGTCATTTACAACCATCTGTATCTCCAGTTTCAGGGAATCCTAAACCTTTTGAGATTAGTGGACACCAGGCACTCATTTGGTTCACATATATACATCTAGGCAAAACACTGAAACATAAATAAATAAATAAATAAATAAATAAATAAATAAATAAATAAATAAATAAATCTAAAACAAAAATAAAGCAGCTGAGATTCAAGCCAGTGGTGACTACTCTAATTTTACTCAGTCAAGTGTCTATAGAGTGAGGAGAAACCAAAATTAGATAGCTGTTTCACTCTACCCTAATTTTCCAAAAAAAAAATCTTACTCAGATATTTATATCTATTGCATTCTAAGGTATAACCATGTATCATCAATCTGTAGTATATTAGATTGCTTCGACAAAAACATAAGTCACTATATATTGTTACTTGATAAAACAGTGGTATTATTTATCTTCCCAATATCCACTACATCAGAAATGCTAACAGTAGATATTTATGGGGTATGAAGCCACCCTGGTGACTCTGGCCTATCTGAGCCTAGACAGAGAACTGGTTAACTCTCTTGTAACTGCCAAGAGCTCTGATTGGTTAAATCTGCTACTCAGAGAGGCAATACCATTAATTGAAATTATTTATGTAAAGTCATTGTTGACCTTTCTGGAAGGAAAACTAAGCTATCCATTGAAATAATATAAATATTTTAATGTTTCCTGGATGTGGTGGCCCACACCTTTAATCCCAGCACTTGGGAGGCAGAAGCAGGCTGATCTCTATGAGACTGAGGACAGTCTGGACTACAAGCAAGTTCTAGGAAAAACAGGGTTGTTACACAGAGAATCCCTGTCTCCAAAAATAAAAATTAATGTCTCCTTTGAAGAATGTTTATTAAACGTTTTTCCAGAAACACACATTCTCTGAAAGGAAAAGTATTGTCTCAGGACCCCCAAGACCAAGTTCTCAGCACAAAGAAAAATTTATTTTCCCCAAAGGAAAAGAGGGCAGGAATAATAGACAATGAAAAGAGAGCACAAGGGAGAAGGTGAAGGGAACAAGGGAAAGGGGGCAGGGATTATTTATCCCAGAGGGACAAATGACTGCCTCTTGAGAGAGAGAAGACAGATGTGGCACATAGGAATTGGCAGTTTATAACGGTTCAAGGGGAAACCCGTGTTAGAATGAGGTGTATAATTCTAATTGGGCATGTTAATTAGGTGAGCAAGCCAAAGGGAGCTTTTGATTGCTTGGACTTTGCTACTTTGATAGCTGGATCTTGGTAGTCAGCCTCAAGTGAAGGAAGTGGCCAAATAAGAGAATAAGCTTGGTGGCAAACTTTAATAATGTAATCTAATATATATACATATACATGTGTATATATATATGTATATATATATATATATGCATGCAAGGCAGAAGGTATAAAAGAGAAGGAAAAGGCAAAGATATGGAACCTGCCTAGATGTCTATCAGGAGATGAATGGATAATTAAAATGTGGTATATATGCTCATTGTAATTTTACTCAACAGAAAATGAAATTAAACTATAAAGTTTTCAAGAAGCAAATGAAAGTGTATTTGTATTAATTTAGGAGATCCAGACTCATGAAGATTATAAAAATCACATCTTATCTAATACATAGATCTTAATTTTTAACGTTTGTATATATGTAGATAAAAGTAGTGAAAGAGGATATAGGAAATGAAACTAGATCAGGACCATAGGAGTGAACCAAACATGTTGAGGAAGGGGAGTAGAGCAAACAAAAGGGCACATAAAACATGAAAGGGGGAAGAGTAAAAGAAGGGCAAGTGGGTTTGGTGGGAAAAACAAATAAACACAAAAGAATCAAGATTGTAAGAGCTTAAGGAGCAGGACACTTGTTATCAGATAGTGTTTCCTAGACATGACAGGAAATTCATACCAATGGAATCTGGATAATATGGAAACACCTAACAAGACCTTCATTGTGAGAATACCAACTGACATGCCATTGTGGAAGAGAGATGAGAGAAATTTCACAAAACTCACCCTCAGATAAAATTTCTAAAAAAAAAAAAAATCAATCAATGACTTCTGAGTAAGAACAAATATTCTACAGTGAGGGGTTATCTAGTTGCCAATCCTAAACATACGTACATATGAGCATGCATGTTGTACATTGTATGTATATGTTCTGTGTATGTATAAATACTTATATAAAAATAGTAATTAAAGGAGAGGTCATGAATTATTGAGAGAGCAGAGGGAATACTGGGTGAGTTAGAGAGAGGAAATGGATGGATGGAAATGATGTACAGTATTCATGTATGAATTTCTAAGAATAAATTAAAGAATATATAACATTTGAAAATGCATTTTAAAACTGGAAAAATATTCAATAAATCATTTAGTAGGGCAAAGAAAAAATATGTTCATGCCTAACAGAGTAAATGTCCTTGGTCCAGTGTTGTAGGAGGTTGCTTGTTCATTTCCCGGTCACCCAGACTTCCAAAACAATCACACAGAAACAGTATTATTTAAACCACTGCTTGGCCAATCACTTAAGTGTATTGCTAGCTAGCTCTTACATCTAGTATTAACCCATTTCCAATATTTTATATTTTACCATGAGATTTGTGGCCTACTGGCAAGGTTACAGCATATCTGTCTCTGGCAGTGGCTCTATGGCTTCTCTCAGACTCTGCCTCCTTTCTCCCAGCATTGTTTAGTTTTCCCCACCTAGCTCTATTCTTTTGCCCTATCACAGGCCCAAAGCAGCTTCTTTATTAGCCAAAGGTATTCACAGCATACAGAGGGGAATCCCACATCACCTCCCCTTTTCTATATAAACAAAAAGGAAGGTTTAACTTTAACATAATAAAATTACATATAACAAAACAGGTATCAAGTAAGAACTGTAATTACAATATTTATATCTACTTTATCTTTTATCATAACTAAGGAAAACATTAACTATAACTTCCTTTCTTCAACTCCATCAAAGACTCCAGAAGGATATAATATTACCTAAGTAAACAGGAACTGCATTGTAAGAAACTTCAAAACTCTAAAATTGACAGACACATCTTACTGCCTGGACAGTCACCTAAATTTTTTCTGTATTGTTGGGACATCCAATCTTCAGCCCACAGGTCCATAGTATCCATCAGACTTTTCCATGAATCAGGAAATTTCAAAGACAGTTTCACCTATATTGGCATTTTGTAAGTCATTTTCTTCTGTGTCCTGCAGAATGTCTGGCAGACTCTTTCATGAAGCAGGAACCCCAAAGGATCATCTTACATTTAGGCAAGTTGGCAGTCATTTCTCTGCAGGTCCTATGTGTCCAGTTCATCAGGCATCCAGGCAAGAGCAGTTTCTTGCTCAAATGGCTAGCAAACTCCATAAGGAGCCTCCTCGATGCCCATCATTCTCTTGAAGTAGTTTGATGCTGCCAGGAACAGATGTGTCTCACTGTTATGAAAAGTCTTGAGTTCTTAAAACATTTTAAATGCCATATTCTGTAGCTCTTTGAAGTAGTTGAAGAATATCTATCTATCTGAAATATATCTCTGTACATCTAGAAAACCTAACTAACATGACTATGAGCTTTACTATTATAGATGACTCCATATTAAATTATATTTCTTAATTATACATTACATTTTTAAATGAGTTGCACACATGCACACACAAATCCTTAATCAAGATCAAAAATACATATACACAGTATAACAAAACTGACCTTAATTTTGTATCAATAAAGCAAGATCCATACCAATGCAAAGTATCCATCTCTATAGCATATTCCCCTTTAAATGTAAAGAAACATTTGCAAAAAATATTTGGGAATTTGGGTGTAATTCTTTCCAAACTGCTTCTTGTTTTTTGTTGGGTGAAGTAATTTTTGGGGGGTGTTCACAGCAACCTTTCAGGGGATCTTGGACCATCAAACCACATTAGTCTGGAAGGATTCCACAGGTTCTCATTCTCTATGGAAAGAAAAGAAGCTCTTTTCCAAAGCAACATATCCTTAGACCCATATTTTGAAGTCAAGAAACCTATAAAATATCTATGCTGGTTTAGCTTAGCAGCCCATACAATAAAATGTCTCTCTGTAATTAGCTCATTCACAGTCAAAAAATTCAAAGGAAACACAATAATATATATAATCCAGACACTCATTGTATAGTTCATCTTTATGTCGCTTATTTGTTTGTACTCTATTACTTTTTAATATTTATTTTACTCAGTCTCTTTAAAGACTGTGTTTTGTTTTGTTTTGAAACCATTTATTTCTTTTTATAACTCTCTATACTCTTTTTCTTCTCTCTCCAAGGCCCACGTACATTTTTTAAACACACTGTGTCTTGTTTAGAGGTCTTTTATGTCTGAATCTGTTCTTATTGTGTATCTGTAATTCTTTTCTGTTCAGTAGCATTTCTTAAAATGCTAAGCACTTCTTAAGAACCTATACTGCCGCATTACTAGGGGAAATACGGTGCTGTCTGCTTGCTCTGCCCAGTCCGACATGGCAGAAGTCCATTCACTGTCTCTGAGACTATGGGGTGGAAGCCATCCTCACTACCTCAATGCTGATAACCAGTTGGCCCAAGCTGTCACCAAGTAACTTACCGCACACTGCCCACAAACCCCATTTAAATGATTGGCCTCCTGAAAGAGCCAGAGTTGGTGCTGGCAGAATGGCTCAGAAAGCTGCTATTTTGAAACTGCATGTTTTTTTTTTTCTGCTACTGCTGATTCAGGAAATTCAGCTCTCTTACAGGAGCTGTAGCATACTGCCAATCAAGCAGAGCTTATCTGAAAAATAAATGTGGCTAAACTTTGTTTTTTAGTGTCTAGAATTTCTTTTCAAGCTCTCTCAAATTTTAAGTGGATTTAGTTTGCCATGTTGGCTTGCAAATTTGTTGTAGGAGGCCGCTTGTTCATTTCCTGGCCTTCCAGACTTGCAAAATAAATTTTACCACAAGGCGCGTGGCTTACCAGCAAGGCTACAACATGTCTGTCTCTGACGTCAGCTCCACGGCTTCTCTCTGACTCTACCTCCTTTCTCCCATCATTCAGTTTAGTTTTCCATGCCTGCCTCTATTCTTTTGCCCTATCACAGGTACAAAACAGCTTCTTTATTAACCAATGATATTCACAGCATATAGGGTGGAATCACACATCAGTCCAGACTTCTTACTTATTAAATTTTACCATTACCCAACAAAGATAAGTCTCCAAGCATATTTTACACACATACATACACACATTTCTTCTATATTTTAGCTATTTCTTTTCTAAAATATACTCAACCAAGTTTATACTTATAGTTCCATAAAAATTAAAATAAAATGTGCATATGAAAATATTTTGAATCGTTTTTCTTTTGAGTGACAACATACTATCTTTATTGAAATGTATTAAAGCTATAATAAATATTAGATGATTTTAATAGACTAACAGTTCAACAGATATAGCACAGTATACTTAAGCATGCTGCATAGTGTGTGTGGGGGGGTAATTCAATATGTGTTGTTCATATTTCATTTCAGCATCATCAAACTCCCAGTGAGCCAGCCCCTTAAAGATAACTGAGTCCTTTCTCATCCCACTGCCAGAAGCCAGCAACTGTGGAGAGCTGTACCTCAGCACCTTTATCACATATTAAGAACTCTCCTCAATGGCTTCCTGTCTAGACTGTTTCATTTTTTTTTCTTTTTACAAGGTGGGAGAGAGGTTATTGAAGAAGCCTTCAATGTCTCTCATTTTCACTTATGAGTCTGAAGTCATCAATAACACTGCAACAAATGATTCTTTGCCTATAACAGCCAGAGGCAGCATGCATCATGGATTTGTGCTTGTTTCCCTGGGGATGCACAGACCACAAACAACCACTTGGTCTCTGGTGGCATCAGGGACCATGGACCTCATTATGCTCTCTGGCAGAAGTATAGACCACAGACATCAACACAGTCCCAATACAGATCACAGACATCAATGTAGTTTATGGTTTGAATTGGTTTTCTAGATGTACTACTGTAAGTGGCATAAATTCTGGAGTCTGACTAGCTATTAATAAATTTAACCTCTTTTCAAAAATATTATTTGTATCATATGACTGAATTATTTTTCATGTCGTATCTAAAATATACATCTACCCACGTGCATAAAATAAATATAAAGTTTAGATATTTGTGACATCTAAAATCAGCATTTGACTATATTTGTCATTGTGTTGGAAAATCTTATTAAATAAGTTAGGTAATGAATAATTAGTTCTCAATTCAGGAACATTTTTAGTAGTGATCCTTAAATTTTAGTTTTTGTCTATGAAAATAGTATAAATAAAAAGCTATTAAATACATATTAAATATAAAATTCTATATGTAAGAAAATAGTTCAACCCTCTTCCTCTTTCCTTCTCTGCATGTGTCTGTGTTTCTCTTCGTGAAGTTCTGGAAATTTCATATGTGCATTCAGCAAAATATGATAATAAATCCTCCCATATTCACCCTTTGATTTCCCCGATCCTCCACACATGTTCACTTTTCAACTTTATCTCCTTTTCTCTTCTCCTTCCCCTCCTTTCTCATGTTTTAATAACCAGCCAAGCACATTTAGTGCTGTCCACATGTGCATTGGTTGGGGTTGTCTTTTGGAACATGGAAACACAAGTGGCCATACTCTCAGAGAAAGTTGAATCCCTCCCGTACCAACTACCAGTTGCCAATGGCTCTTCAGTGTAAGTTTCCCTCATCTAGTCTAAAATTCTTGCTTGCTTGATGTTTTTCCGGTCTTATGTAGATAAACACAGCTGCTGTGAGTTCATGACTACAATATCTGTGTCATGCCCAGGAGGCAGGGTTCCAGAGTGGGTCCTCCCCATCCTTCTATACTCTCTCCTCCTTCACTTTCCTCACCTTCCCTGTGGCATCATATAGATGCTTGATTTAGGGTTGAACATTCAGTTTCTTATTCTCAACCCTTTGACCAGCTATGAAGTTTGCCTTATATATTTGATTATTTAATACTAATGATTTTAATTTTTAAAATTTTCTCAAAAAATATATACAATATATAAACTATCTCAAATAATTTTCATTACATTTTTTTATTGGTGTGACTAAAAATATTATTGAAAGATGCACCGAATGTAACATTTTATTCTAAGATGAGGTCTCCCAGGTAATGCTACTGAAAGCCATTCAAAGAGCAGAGCTTGTCAGGGAAATTGAGCGCTTCCATTATAAGGTACAAATAATTGGGAAATTAGGTTTCCATTCTGTGCTTGCAGTGAAGGCAGATTGTAATATGCCTTGGAAACTAAGTTTGCATGCATTAAAATTTGAGGTTAAACTCTAGATGATACCAGGAATTAAAGTTGTATAAAAGGTATTTAGTGGTGTTTGGGGGTCATTATTAGGAGTTTCTAAATTGCTATGTT
The DNA here is from genome assembly GCA_004026605.1 of Ondatra zibethicus. Lineage (NCBI taxonomy): Eukaryota > Metazoa > Chordata > Mammalia > Rodentia > Cricetidae > Ondatra > Ondatra zibethicus. Next base: position 16,666 of record PVIU01018766.1, read on the forward strand.
CTTTCCAAGAAATTACTAGGTGTACTGAATTAATCCAATACAACACCAACATTCTCATTTTCTGGAAGTTGTTGAATGTATCAATTACCTTAATGAAAAAAGGAGAAGGAACCAAAGGGAACTTTAAAATATAATATTTTTTATCAATTATTTGAAGATGTAACCCAATGCAATTTGACCTTATTTCCCTCTCCAATTCCTTCCTAACTCCTTTCTGATCCATTCTTCATGTCCTGACACATTCTCAACTTCATATGTTTTTTTAATAACTCAATTATTTTGCCAATATACTCATCGGTATGAGGTCTTCCATTGGAGCATAGTCAGTCTACAAGGGTCCACACTCTTTAAATGACCTGTTTCCATTTTCCCCAGAAATCCCCACTGTCCATCACTGCATGGTTGGAGGATCTTTATTCCCTTCCCTTTCCATTGTAGAATATTGACCTGATTGATCTTGTACAGATCATCTGCAGGCAACTCACAGGTGCTATGAATTTATACATACAGTGCCCTCATCGTGTCCAGAAGACATTGCTTTGCTCTGATCCTCCCTGACTTTTGGTTCTTAAAACCATTCAGCACCCTCCTAGACAATTCTCCGCAAGGCTTTATAGGGCTGATATTTGTACTATTTTGAAGGTAATACATTGTACAGATTGGCAAATTTTTGTATTCTGTCTCTAAATAAGCATTTAGTAAAAGATCAGATTCTTATACCAAATGTTCAAGGAGATCATATCATTGGAAAATTCCATTGAACAATAGGGATTTTACTATTAGATCCCTGTTAGATAATAATAACTGATTTGACACTCGAATAGTGTGTCAAATTTAGTGTAAGAATCTAATGGGGTCTCTCGCCAGTTTGTACTTTCCACTCATCTCTGTTGGAATGGCAAATTAGAAACAGGTTTTAGATTTTAAAAAATTGAAGGTTTATAAAACCCATAAAAACTATTATGTTATCTCTTTGTCACTTTTGACACTTTTTACCTTCTTCCCAAAAATATCTTTCAGTAAGTGTACAAATCAAGGAACCTCATGTATATCACTGCAGTTTGTTCATATTCTATTCACCCTCTCCTGTCTTCCTTCCTTCTTTCCCACTGAACCTCTCTCCTCTCTCAAAGAGTCTCCTCTGGTTTTTATATCAAATATATGTATTTTTAAAGTTAGGTTTCACATATGAAAGAAAATATGTGATATTTATTTGTCTAAACATATTTTACTTTGATTTTTGTGTGTGCCTTCTCCTGTGTGAATGTTCACATGCACATGTGTGTGCATATATGTAGAAGCAAAAGGATTACCTCATATCTATGCCTATGTTGGTTTTTGAGACAGATTCTCTCATTGGCCTGTAGTTTACCAAGGAAGTACGGATGGCTTCCCAATGACCTCCTGGGATCTGCCTGTTTCTGCCTCCACGGTAATGGGGATACAAGTACATAACATCTTGATGTGTCTGCCTTTATTTTAACATGGGTTCTGATTAGGAAACTCATGTTTTTATGCTGGCAACTTGTAAGACTGAGACATTGATCTTTTCTTTAATTTGCTCACTTATGAACTTTTATCAGATATGGACTTGTTGGATAGATTAAAAGATCATTCAAACTTAACCTATGTGTGTGAAACTTAACCTATATGCATGAAACCTTTAGTAATGAGAATGCTTTACAATATTGTCGAAGAACAGCCTTGATGAAATTTGTACAGTCCAGGGTAGGAGCATGAGAACTGGAATTATTAAGCAAAAGTAACAGAGATATGAGAGAAATAAGAGGCAGAAACACAGAACAGCATTGGGAGGAAAAATCCTCAATTTGTCTGTATTTGTTTTCCACATGCTTATATACTTCACTCATAAAGGGGAGGAGGGCACTACAGACTTCATTAACATGATATCAGGAATAGACTTGAGTGGAATAGATAGTTATAATTATAGTTTTCCTTAGTTATAATAAAAGATAAAATAAATATAAATATGGTAACTACAGTTCTTACTTGATAACTGTTTTGTTATATGTAATTTTACTATGTTAAAGTAAAAGCCTTTCTTTTTTGTTTAAACAGAAAAAGGGGAAATTATGTAGGAGGTCCTTCTGCATTTGTGTTGCTTTCATTGGTTAAATAAAGAGACTGCCTTGGCCTTTTGATAGGGCAGCACTTAGATAGGCAGGGAAAAGAGAACAGAATGCTGGAAAGAAGAGAGAGAGACAGAGAGCTGCCACCATAAAGCTACAAGGTCAGATATGCTGAGTCTTTCCCAGTAAGCCACAACCTCGTGGTGACATACAGATTGTCTAATGGGTTGAATCAAGATATGAGAGTTAGCCAATAAAAGACTAGAACTAATGGGCCAGGCAGTAATTAAATAAACACAGTTTCTGTGTAATTATTTTGGGGGTTAAGCAAGCCAGGCGACTGGAAGCCGGGTGGCTGGGAGAAAAAGCAGGCCCACTCCTCTTACTATATTTGAGTGCAGGGACCTTTGGTCTAGGGGGGACAGATCCACCCAAAATACTAATTAACCACACCCTAGGTCAGGGTCCCTAGTTTGTAGCCACACTTGTTGTCAACAACTTTGAAAGAGCAAAAATAAACTCAAACTCTTTAACCTCCAGTCAAGCCGAAGCAGGCTCACATCTGTGGGCCCTCACACAATGTTAAGGAAAATTTTAGTTGGAGGTTGGATTCCAAACCTTGACTGTGTAAATAAATGGGGGCTAAGTAGATACTATGACACTAGGACTCTTCTGCCTCCTAAAACTTTAGTAAGAATGCTTTAGGATGTCAACTTCATACCCAAAAGTAGTTATTTCACCAACCATCTATTTTATGAACTGGTCACATTCCTCTATCGAAAAGCTAGATCCATTTTCCATGTTCTCCTCTGAGTTTCTTTTCCTCTTCACAAAAAATGAACATAATAGTACATTCTGGGGATTCTTTGTACCCTACTCATCTCAAAATTGTTTTAATGTATGTTTGCAAGTATAAGTCCTCACTGAGAAATGTTTTAGTGCCTGGTATAGTTAATATAAGTACATTTTCTATGATGAATTATTTCTTAAATATTCAATTGCAAGATTTATGTGAACATTAGCATTGATTTTGGTAATTCTATTTTGCCTATTGAATTGGCTAATAGAGTAAATTTTGTGGTCAGAATACTGGGCTTAATTTGAATTGATAGTACTCTCACTTATTTCTTATCTTTCTTGAGCCTCAGTCTCTTCATCAGTAAAATTAGGAGAATAATACAGTCCTTGTACATTTGTTATGACATTAGCTGTAAAAAGTATTGATCTTGCTGGCTGCCCATATTTTAGCAAAGGCATTTAGATACTGTAAATATAAAATAGCAAAATTATTGTATTTGCTCTATGAAGTTATTGTGATGCTAAATTTAAAAAATGAAACTCCAAGTGGTCAGGCAGTGGTGGTGCATGCCTTTAATCCCAGCACTCAGGAGGCAGAGCCAGGTGGATCTCTGTGAATTCGAGGTCAGCCTGGTCTACAGAGTGAGTTCCAGGACAGGCTTCAAAGCTATGCAGAGAAACCCTGTCTCAAAAAACAAAACAAAAAAGAAAGGAACCTCTAAATCTTTAGCAGATTTCATGTAACATGCTAGTAAACGACACCTCTTATTTCTGTTGCAAATAACAATAATCCAACGCAAGTTGTCTATATGCAATGTTTATTTAATAAATGTATGAATTAGTTATAATAAATTATCCTTATTTAAGATAGTTTCAAACCATATTTTGTAAACAAAAGGCAGGTTATAATTAACCACCCTAAAAATGAGACCTTCTTTGCATTGTATCGTCATGTTCAAATCAAAACATTAATGTCCTTTAATAGACAAACAGACAAAAAATTGTTGAAGGAAAACATATTTTTTGTTTCATGATTTTGGATTCTCAAACTATGATTTAATAATGAAACTTTCATAAGCAAATCAGATAATTTATGATACATGTTCTTTACTTATCAAAATGTGTATTACAGAATGCTAGTCCTTTGGGGATGATTTTCCTAGCTTACTGTTGTATATTATACAGAACACATATATTAAGCATATGTTACAAATATATCTGACAAAGCTAATATAGAGATCAATAAGATAAAAAATAGCTGTCGTGGGTCAAGCATGTCGCTCAGTAGTAGAGGTTTTGTCTAGTATTAAAGCCTGGGGTTCAATTTCCAATGCTAGAAATTCTCTCTCTCTCTCTCAAATATTTATCTTAAATAAATATACATAATCTTGTATGTATCATGTAAGAAGATTAAGATATATGTAGCATCTCTTAAATGGTAATCAGAAAGAAGAGTAACTTGAGTGATGTTATGGTAGTTTGAATATAATTATACTCCATAATCTCACAGGGGGTGGCACTATTAGGAGGTGTGGGGGTAGGCTTTGAGGTCTCTTTCGTTCAAGCTTCCCTCAGTGTGACACTCAGTGTGACAGCTTCCTGTTGCCTGTATATCATATCATGATGTAGCCAGTACCATGCCTGCCTGCATATCACCATGTCCCACCATGATGATAATGGACTGAACTTCTGAACTGTAAGTGAATGATGACAATTAAATGTGTTACTTTATAAGAGTTGCTGTGGTGGTTAGGTAAAAACCTAGTGAAAAGGAATCTCTCAGGAATCCTAGAGGATGAGCCCAGCAAAGACTCCTAGCAAAAGCAGACATACAAGCCTGAACTGGTTATTTTCTTTAACCAGGCAAGACTTCAAGTGGAGAGAGTGAGAAGCCAAATCAACCACATAAGCTTCGACCTGCATTCTGTTCTGAATATGGAATGTGCTGGGGTGAGGGTGTTCTAGAGATTGAGGCAGTGGCCAAACAAAGACCCAGCTAGCCTAAAACCTATGGCAGGAGAGTAAGCACACTCTTGACACTGCCTGGAATACCACGACCAATAGGCTAGATGACCTACAGACCTAGAATAGAACCAAACACAATTGGAGGAAATAAAATTGTCAATGTAATGATGCTTAACGATATTCTCCTATACTCATAGATCGGTGCCTAGCCTAATTGTCATCAGAGAGACTTCATCCAGCATCTGATGGAAACAGATGCAGACATACAGTCAAACATTAGGTAGAGCAAGGGGAATCCTGCAGAAGAGGGAGAGAAAGGATTATGGAAGCCAGAGGATCAAGAACATCATAGGAAAACTCAAAGAATCAACTTACCTGGTCTCATAGGAGCTCACAGAACCTGAGCTGATAACCAGGGAGCCTGCATGGAACTGACCTAGACCCTCTGTACAGTTGTATAACTTGGTCCTCTTGTGGGACCCATAACAAGTGGGAACAGGGGCTGTCTCCAATTCTTTTACTGTCTTTTTTGGGACCCTACTCCCCATACCGGGTTGCCTTGCTCAGCCATAACACATGGGGAGGTGCTTAGTCTTACTACAACTTGATATGCCATATTTTGTTGATAGTCATGGGAGACCTGCCCTTTCCAAAACAGAAATGGAGGAGGAATGTGTTAGGGGGTGGAAACAAAGGGGCATGAGGGGAGGGACTGGGAGGAGAGGAGGGAGGGGAAACTGCCACTGGGATGTTAAATAAATGAATAAATTCAAAAAAGAGAAAAAGAGTTGCCATGGTCAAGGTATCTCTTCAAGGCAAAAGATATCCCAACTAAGACAGGTGTAAAAGCAATTTCTAGCTGAATCATGTGGCTAGAGCTTCCCTCAGTTCTGTAGTTCAGTTTCTGAAGCAGTGACCTGGAGATAACTTCTGGAGGTCCTTGCTTATTAAAATGATTTGCTATTATGGCAATAACACGATCTCACTCACGAAGGCATCTGAAAGAATCATAGAGATCTCTGTGTCTTGCTTTTAAGTATAGTTTTTTTTTTAAATACATGGCTATATTCTCCTGACTAAGTTCATATCCTCTTTGTTGAAGGCCAGTTTCTAATTGAATCCAGTTAGTTTAATTGCTCCTCAGGGATGTCCATAAAACGTGTTCTCCCAGGTTTCCTAGCAAAAGTGCCATTGTCTCTGCTCAGCATTCCCAGGCAGACAGGGAAACTGCTTCCTAACTCCATCTTGCTCAACAATGACTCTTTAATGCGGTCTTCTTATGTGCTTTGTATTTCAAGTATAATTTAAAATGAATTAAAATCTATTTAAATGGATAACATCATCCCTTACTACTCTCAATGTAAATCCACTTCAGTACATTCTATGTCCTTAAGGTAACACACTGAAAAAGGGTGTCATATTTCACATTCTTAATTTTGTATCATCAATCTTATTTCTATTTATGATTTAATCCTGCATTTTCATTAGTTTTCATTAACCAAATCAGATACAGCGATGCATTTATGTCACATACTCTTCATAGATCAACCGCTAAGGTTTGACACTTAAAGACAGCTTTTATTGTCTGACGTTCTGCATTTCAGTATTATGGACAGCTCTAGAAACAGGTTATTCATGGGTGCAGGCAAAGTTATTTTCTGTGGTAGTAAAGGATCATCGTATGATGTTTTTAGGTAACGGGATCTCATGTAGTGAGAACTAAGATTCTAAAAATATTAAAATAACATGTAAAAATGTTGCAGTTTATAGTGTGAGTGTTCCTTTTAAAGTATGTGATCAGTTACATCAGTTCTGTAAAAACGCCAGGAGTGACATTACTGTCTTCCTTTTTAAGGTCAGGAATTGGAAACTAGATTCTGTGGTAAAAATCTAACCAGTGACCCGTTTGTATAAATAAGGCTTAATTGGATGGCAGCTGCATCCATTCACATATGTTTTGTAGTTGTGAAAGAGCTATGAGGGAGTAGTTGTGTCTATGGCAGAGAATGTACAACACACAGAGTCCTAGACATTTACTATAGACTCCGTCACAGAAACCGTGCCAATTCTCATTAGAAATGCCTGTAGGATGGGGCTGGAAAGATCTGTCTGCTGCTCTTCTAGAAGACCTGGGTTCAGTTCCCAGGACCCTCACAGAAGTTCACAATCACCTGTAACTCCAGTTCCAGGGGACTTTCATTTTTGGCCTCTGCAGACACTGTACACACATGCATGCAGAAAAACACTCAAGCCCACAAAATTAAAAAGATAGATCTTTTAAAGATGCATGATGTAACATACAGTATATGTGTGGTTAATATTCCAATTTATACATGTGAGCTATTGTATATATGAGATCACTCAAACGGAAATATAAGTATTTAGAACTTAAATCTAAGGTTATCTCCTTCTTAGTGTCATAAGATATTATCAGGAAACAAATCTATCAGTAATAGAAAGCCTCATGATATATATTTTTATTTGACACTAGATTACAGAGTCCATTTAAATGTACATCTACTTTATTACTTAAAATCTTTAAGGAATAGACAGCAGGCTAAGGATATCACACACCAATCTGTGCTGTCTTCTCTACTGAAACATGCAGCTTTGTCAAACCCCAGACTTGAAAGTCAAGTGGCTAGAGGGAAAGAGCGGGAAAGAATGCTGGGTTTCTGCTTCATCATGCAGCAAGAGATCAAGTATGTCTGCATCACTCAGCTTCTAAACACCTGACATGGGCAGAGGCACAGCTCTAACACAAAGATTTACTACGTATTCTTTCTCTTCTGACAGTTTTTTTTTGTTTATTTGACTGCTCAGATCATAAGTGCCATTAGAGATATTTTCATTATACTGTGAACAAAACCCATCATTGTTGTATCTGCCAAAGAACTGTTTTTCTCTGTTTTGAAAAATGCAAATGATAATAATGTCCTTTAAGATAATTGAAGTAGCACTTATATTTGGTGAAGTAAATAGGTTGTTAACACTATATTGTTGAGACAGTCAACCTCTTGCATTTGTCACATTCTAATTCCTTTAAACATTGCTATGACTCTTAATTTATCATGAAATTGTGATTTAGCAATAAAAAGACTTTTAAATTCACAAATACTCTTGAAAACATAAAGTAAAAAAATGGTACATTTATTGTTTTGGCATAGTTGTCACACTGATGAAAAGTTAAGGAATGTTTCAAGTTGTTTTATACTATACATTTACATTATATGATTAAAATTATAAAGAAGATACATTAATAGAATGAAATGTGATTAATTTTTGAAAGCAGCAATTTCAGCATGGGAGTGAAGGATAAGAATTAAAATAGCCTAAAATCTAAATGAGAATCCCATGCTCTTTACTGTTGTTCATAACATATATTCTCTCACTTGGTGCCAGCATTTGAATACCCACTATACTCTAAGAATTATTCACAGACCTGAAGATACCACATTGAGTGCTGTAGAACAATTTCTTTCTCTGCGAGTGCTTATATGATGTAATGATGGGTCTCATGACTTAAAATGAACCTAGCCACAGGAATAAGGAAGGATATAATAGATGGAGGAAGAGAGTGAGACAAATGATTAAGAAGAGTTTCTATTTTTTGAAAACAAAGCAAAAATAAATCTTTGAGTGTGGAGTTTATTGAAATAAAGGGAATGGGAAGAGAAGAGATGTGAAGGGAAGAGAGAATGGGAGAGAGACGGGTGGGGAGAGGCAGAAAGTTGCCTACACAGAGAGATGGCAAAAAGGAAGAGATGAAAGAAAAATTCTTTACTGAGTATGGGATTGTTTCCAGGCAGTTTTGAATAACCCAATTTTCCTTCCCTACCTTATTGCTTGCATTTTTCAGAGTAACTGTACAATAAAAACAGCACCCATAGATGAGGTAAAACTAATTGGGAGAGTAAAGTCTAGTCAATTTTTATTGCTCTAAAAACAAAATATCCACGCCTACGTATTAAGTTTCTCTGTGGTGTGAATTCCAATGTCTAATGGTTTGGGGTCTGAAAGCTGGCTGCAATGTAAACTATACACAAAGCAATCAAATATCCCCTGGACAGCTTTCCGGGAATTAAAGAACCAGCTTTCCATGACTCCTTGGCTTCCATTGTTCATTACTGCTCATTTGTGAGTTGAACACTGTTTTGACTCACATAAATGCCCTCTCTTGCTGCATTAGATCCAGTAGATAGACACCAGTGTGGTCATGCACAGTAAACCTGCTACATATCAAGAACCCGAGTCAGTTGTTTACCTGAAACCAAATTTTTCCATCATATATGGACACTAAATATCAAAGCCTGGAATAAAATATTCTTACTGTGTTTTTGGAAAAACAAACAAGCTTTAGGGAAAGGAAGAGTTGATGGAAGATGCAATCTGTGAACTATATGAACCATGTTTCCTTTTATGGACATAGGTAAATTAGTAATGTAGAAGGCTGCAGTAACAAAAGTACTGGGTAATTAAAAATATAAATTTATTGTAATACAGTTGAAAAGGGTAGAAATTAAAAATCAATGTATTAATGCCATTTTCTCTTTCTGAAAGCTATTAAAAAAGTACTTGAAGTTGTGAAGATGGATCAATGAATAAAGTACTTGCCATTTGAATGTAAGAACTAGATTTGCATATTTGCATTCAAGCTATCTCCTCTCCTTTGATATTCATCTTCACACTGGGATAAAGGGATTGTTTGTCATTATTTTCATCTAATATTTTCAAAGTTTAATTTTTATTCACTATTGTATATATCTTATATTATCATAGCCTATGTTGTACTACCTGCAGATATTATGATATCACTTCATACATTAGACTTTGTAATAAAGCAAGAAACAAACATAATTTTATGTACAATGAATTGGATTTAAGATAATGAGAAAGATTATCCTGAATAGGACTAAGTTTTTTGATAAAAAGTCTAGAAGACAAAGATGGAAGAACACAGTAAGGTCCAGAGAAACAGAAATGTTTTCAGTAAGAAACAATCTGTGCAGGGAATAGTAGGATGCATCTAGCAGAAGAGGGTTCCACTGGTACAACTGTCAAACACAGAATTCTACCTATAACAAGTAAGCTTGAAAAAGGACAGGGAAAGTTACTAAAACTTTGTGTGTGTGTGTGTGTGTGTGTGTGTGTGTGTGTGTGTGTGTGTGTGTGTGTGTGTGTATGCGTATTACACTGAATTTTAATGAACTTTTCTCCTCAGGGTCAATGGTGTTCCCTCCAAGAGCCAAAGGCCACCTAACAACCCCGCCCCCCAACCAGACATAAGAAGAACTCTTTTGAGTTGTTAGAGAGATTTCCCCAAACAAACAGCCAATTGCTATTGCCCACCATTACCTGCCCGAGGTGAAAGGTAAGTCTCTGTTGCTGAAGACACCAGAAACTTCAGACAAAAGGCTTAGAGGTCCCTGAGCTTAAACTGACCTAAATGTCTTCTTCGCAAAGGTTTTATTTCATTGTACCAAAGGGTACTAGACAAACTTACAAAGAAGAAATTCAACCAACAGCCCTACTCAGAAATGATGCCTATGAGCCACCACATAAACAACTAGCATGACATGATAACCTTTAGGGTGGTAGCCAATGGTTATCAACAAGAGGGAAACCATACCTGGTACTAGAAATGTAGATACTAATCATTGCTAGGGAATTTCATGGTTAACGGAGGATAATCTACACTCAATAATTTACTAAACCAGTATAATCCCTAATAAAAATCTAAAAACATCTGTCTTTATACACACAGATAAGTGTAGTTTTATCACTCATCAAAGAAACTTTGATTTGTAATACACAGAAAAGCACTATAGAAAACCTCAAACTATCATATGTGGTATTGAGGAGCCTAGTCCCAGTGACACACCTACAACACACTCCTGCACACAAGGCTCAGGGAACATTGGAGAAGGGGATGAAGAAAGATTGTAAGAGCTAGAGTATCAGGGAGTTTATTGTGAGATTGTGTCTCCTAGTAACATTAGAAGCTATACCCGTGATTTTTTACCAACATGATCACCTAAACATGAGCTAAACAAGGAAAACACCAATGAGCATGCCAAACTACATGGGAAAAAACAAGCTTCAACTCTACACAAAGAACAACAGATAGAGAAGAAGTGGAAGTGGGAAAGGTGGCTCTCCTCGGGGAAGAGCACACCAACCAGTTGTCCAGTCCCAAATGCTCAGGCATTTTGTCTATTTTGATTTTCATTCTTTTGCCGCTGTGCTTTGTTTTTTTTTTTTTTCTTTTAGTTGGGTAGGTATGGAGGTGGAGATGACCTTGGAGAAGTTGGAGGAGGGCAAAGCATGATTAAAATACCTTGTATGAAAAATAAATAAATAAAAGGATTTTCCACCTCCCTACTCACTCTATATTCTACATTTAACAATTTTCCTTGTAGATTCCACTGTGTTTTGTTATCTTTAATAACTTAGTTACACATACACACATATTTGATAACCATGTATGCATACTTTGTGGCATACTATAAATGTATAATCCATTATAGTCATTATTTTTGGTTCTCAGTGTGTTCTAAAACCAGACCATCAGGAGGAATTCCTTCAAGCTGTCTTTTGTCTTCTTGTGTTAAGAACTTGTTGCATAGCAACTGTATATTCTAGGCTAAAAAACTTGTGCTGAAAAAAATATTTTAAATTATGTGCATATGTTTGTGTCTGAGTGTGGGTTTGTGCATGTGAGTGTAATGCCCATGGAGGCAGAAGTGGGTGTCAGATTTCCCAAAACTGTATTTACAGGTAGTTGTATGATTCCCTTCTGCTAGAGTTGTTGAGCTATCTTTCAGCCCCTAACTTTTGCTTTGAAGGCTACAGTTCAGGATTTCCTTAGTTTTCTAGTAATCTGTTTCTTATTACCCTTTTAGACAATAGGTACTTAGTACTTAAAATCTGGCACAGGACATTATACACACACACACACACACACACACACACACACACACACTCACACATACATATATATTCAGATAGCATTTTTTTGTGTGGTTCTAAGCTAGAAAGAGTATGTGTTCATAGCAGTATGTTCAAGTCCTTCTCTTATTACTTGCAGTTTTAAAGCAAGTTTGAAATATACAGTACAGTAGAATTAATTATAATCATCACGGTGAATAAGAGGTCCTCAATTATATCTCATGTCCAATTGAAGCTATGTGTACTTTAGCCACTATTTCGAATTTCTCCATCTTCCCATTCCAGTTTCACCCTCTACTAACCACCATTGAGCTATTTGTCTATATGAATTCAACAGTGCTGAGATTCCACATGGAAATAATTTACTGCAGCATTGATCTTTCCAGGCCTGACCTATTACACATAACACAATGCCCTCCAGATTCTTTTATGTTGTTGCAAATTACAGAATTTTCTTATTTTATGGTCAAACAATATTTATGTTTATATCCAACATATTTTATTGATTTACCCATAGAGGAACACTTTGATTGTTCCATATCTTGGTTATTGTGAACAATGCTATAAAGAACATGGAAAAATAGATTTATTTTTAAAAGACTAATTTCAACCCATTTGTATGTGTATAAAAGCCTAATTTCAATTAATTTGTATATGTGTACATGTGTGTGAGTGGGCCTAATAGATCATCCAGCATATTTTTTTACTTCTTTTAATTTTTGTTTGTTTATTTTAGTTTTGAGGATTTTTTTACACCGCTTTTCATGAGGAATTTAATAATTTACAGCCTTACAAATAGTCCTTACAAGTTCCCTTCTTACCGTTTCTTCAACAACTGTGAATACTGCTGTGGGACAATGGCCTTTTATCCTGACACTTGTATTATTTTTAATAAAATGCTGATTGGCCAGTACCCAGGCAGAAAGCATAGGTGGGACGATGACGACCAGGCAGGAAGTAAAGGTGTGACAATGAGAATGATGGGAAGAGGAAAGTGGTGTGGGAGAATTGTCTGTATTCTGTCAATCATATTTTAAATAAACGCTGATTGCAGGCAGGAAATATAGGTGGGAAAACCAGACAGGAAGTAAAGGTGGGGCCAGAAGAACAGGAGAATTCTGGGAAGAAGGAAGCTCTTCCCGAGACTCCTGCCCAGACCACCGAAGAAGCAGGATGTGACCTGCCCTGCTGAAAAAGGTACCGAGCCATGTGGCTAACATAGATAAGAATAATGGGTTAATATAACTTATAAGAACTAATACTTAGCCTGAGCTAATGGGCCAATCAGTTTAACCTAATGTAGACTCTCTGTGTGATTTTCTCTGGGACTAAACTCCTGGGGGGACTGGGCAGGACATAAACCCCAACAAGCCTGCCCTCATGTTACAACACAGTTGTCACCCAGATGCAAATGAAGCCAGACACAGAGCAAGCAAGATGTGACTGCCTCACTGAAAAAGGATCCAGGTGGGACAGAAACCTCTGTCAACAGAATGGTGCCCAACGTGTGGACCGCTGCATCCACAGAACACCTGAGAGAGCTTGGGAAGTAATTCTAGACACAAAATAGCAGTGTTAATCATTGCTTCTTGGTAGCAGTAATTTCTTGGGTTTGCTCTGCTTGCTAGAGGCAAAGCGCTCTCATTTAATAGAGGCTTCCTGACTCAGCTTTAGCTGCAAAACCTTGGAGCTCTTTTAACACTTAAATGGTGATGATGAAAAGCTGACCGCATACTTTTTGGTGATGGCAGGGACCTTGAAATGCCATAGAGTTGTGGCTATACACAGTGCTCCAGCCAGTACCTCTGCCATGAGGCTAGAATCTCAAAGGTAAGGAATGGGCTGGATCCAGCTGTCAAAGCCACGACTTTAATCTTGGCCATATTGCTTAGCAAATTAAAGACTCATATAGTCAGAAAAAGAGATATACAGTAAAGATAAATTCAAAGATGAAGAAAACCTCTAAACGGTTTACTGTGTGTTTAAAATATATGTAGTCTTGGGGAAAAAAAATAACATCCTTAAAAGAAAAAAGAAAAAAGAGAGTAGTTGGGTGTGGTGGTACACACCTTTAATCCCGACACTTGGGAGGCAGAGGCAGGCAGATCTCTGTGAGTTCAAGGGCAGGCTGCTCTACAGAGTAAGTTCCAGGACAAAGATACACAAAGAAACCATGTCTCAAAAAGCCAAAAATTAAAAATAAAAATAAAAGAAATAGAGTTTAAAATAAAACCATGTAAATTTGGAAAACACACAGAGAATATGGATACTGTATGTTGTTATGTTCTCTTTGAATTGTTTGACTGCTGAGGAAGGAGCAACAGCTGCTAAAAGATATTTGTTTATAAATGCTGCTGAATTAATCCAAGATAGGTATTTTGAAAATATCCTTACTTCAAAATTGAAGTCAAAAGTTATATCACTTTGGAGAAGAGGATTTGCTTTTGTTTGTTTCTTCAGAAAATGAGAGTCTGTGGATTCATTCTGCATTAAGAAAAAGTCAGATTTGATCAAGGAAGACCGCTTGAGAAATCTCCGATAGGAGCAGATGGGCCAGATGTCTGAGTTCTACATCCAGAACAGATTCAAGATTGCTGCCTGAGATGATCAAGCCTCACAGGATACTCCAGTCATGACTTGATCATAATTCTAAAGTTTCTTTAGGTCCCCATAATATTATCAGTGCCCCCAATCAGCAGGAAGTAGCCTGGAAAACTATGCCCACATCCCCCCCCCCCCCACCACCACAAATGGACTATGGATATTTTCCATTGTTTAGATTGTTGGTTACAAGTTGTTATGGATAATGGCCAGGAGAAAAGCTAAACAAAGAATAATAGATTCAGAGTTTGTGTTTGAAGAAAAAGGGGGAGGGGAAGTGCTGTGGGACAATGGTCTTTTCCCCTGTCACTTGTATTATTTTTAATAAAATGCTGATCGGCCAGTAGCCAGGCAGGAAATTTAGGCAGGGAAATGGCAACCAGGCAGGAAGTAGAGGCATGACAATGAGAATGATGGGAAGAGGAATGTTTCAGTCGGCAGTTGTCACTCAGATGCAAAGGAAGCCAGTCACAGAGCAAGCAAGATGTGACTGCCTTGCTGAAAAAGGATACAGGTGGGACAGAAACCCCTGTCAACAGAATACCTCTTACATTTTTGTAGTAGCTATTTGATAGATCTGAGCTCACATCCTGCTGTGACCTAATTTGCATTTCTTTGTTGATTTGAGACATTGATAATTTTTTATTATGCTTACTGATCATATGTATGTCTCCTTTGAGACTTGTCTATGCAGTCCTTATGTGAATTTTCAATATGATTGTTTTCTTGCAACTGAAATGATTTGTTCTGTTATATATCTTAAATATTAACCCATTATTAGATGTACTGTTTAAAATATTTTTCTTTTTGTTTTCAATTTTTGTTTTGAGATGAAACCTCAATCTGTGGCCCAAATAGGTTTGCATTTGCAGGAATCCTCTTGACTAGTCTCCTGATAAAATGTTTACATGTCTGAGTCACCACATTTTTCTTACACAACTTTTCTCCTATTCTGTAGATGATTTCTTTATTCTGCTAATGTCTATTTTATACAGTAGAGTTTTATTTAAATAGGCAAATTTTTATTATTGCTTTAACTTTTTAATTCTTGACATATAAAAAAATAATCCAAGCTAACAGATTTTATTTATACATTTTAATGTTCATAGACTTTAGGGTTTGTAGCCCAAATTTTCTTATAGTAGTTCCATACACTCAGGTCTTGCATATAATATTTTAGATAATTTTATCTTTGGTTCCTATAAAGCATGAGATAATTTGAATTTTACTCTTCTGCATGAATACATTCAATTTGACTTACCCCATTTTTTAAAGATACTTTGCTCTTGTTTAATGTATGTTTAAGAACACATTATCAATAGTTGGTTGTTTATAAAAATGTAGATTTATTTCTGGGCTCTCTAGTCTGTTACACTGATCTATGTGTTAACTTGTATGTGTTTTCATTACTATTGCATTGTAGTACCTACTATGTCAAGTAGGATTTGTTCCTCTGAGCTTGCTGAGTTTTCTTATTTCTCTGGGGAGTAGCATCTTTTCATCCTAATGCATTTTAGGGCTATGTTTATTCTTTAAGTGAATGATGATATTTTGATGAAAATGCGTTATTTCTGTATTAAATAATATTAACTTTTAAACAGCAATGACTATTTTTTCTTTCTTTCTTTTTTTTTTCTTTTTTGGTTTTTTGAGATCAGGTTTTGCTATAGTTTTGGAGCCTGTCCTGGAACTAGCTCTTGTAGACCAGGCTGGCCTCAAACTCACAGAGATCTGCTTGCCTCTGCCTACCAAGTACTGGGATTAAAGGAGTGCACCACTACCGCCCGGCTAGTAATGACTATTCTAAACTGGGAACATGGACTATTTGTCCATTTGTTAAATTCTTTTCATTTTTTTTCTTTTTAAATCTTGTTTTCTGTTAACTTTTCTCAAGATTAAATTTCCTTCCAATTATTTTAAATTTCATTTTATACCGATGACAAATAATATTTTCTTATTTTTTCATATAGTTCATTTTTAATATATAAAAACACTTTTGATATTTTATGCTGATTTCATCCACTACTACTTTACGAAAAGAACCCATTTTAGTGGTTATTTTGTTTGCATGGATTCTTGAAAACTTTCCTTTACATAAGATTATTGCATATATGTTGGTGTATGCGTATTTGTATTTGTGTGTGTGTGATATAAGATCATCCTCAAGCAATAAGAATTTACAACATGGTTGACCTCTGTCTTTTGCCTATTTGTGCTTATTAAAAGGTCTGATATTATGTTGAATGAAAGTGGCAGTACGCATCATTGTCAACATCAGTTATGATGCTAACTTTGAGTCTTTACTGATGGTCTTTGTTAGGTTCAATTCTTTTACACCTGATTTGTTGAGAGGTTTTACAAAAAAGGGATGGGATTGCATCAAAAATACATTTTCACTGTCCCATAATAAATAAGGAGATTGAATTGCTAATTGAAAAAGAAGAAAATCTAGAAATAAAAAACCTGGAGACCCAATGACTTTGCTGTTCAATCTTTTAAAATTATTTTCTCATATTTTCTATTTTTATGTGTATTGCCTGAATGAGTTTATGTACTATGTGCGCATTCCTGGTGCCCACAGAGGTCAGAAAAGGGTGTTGGATCCCCTGGAACTGGAGTAGAGATGGTTGTATGCCACCACTACGTGGATGCTGGGAATGGAACCCAGGTTCTATTGAGGAGCAGCCAATGCTCTTAACTGCTGATTCAATGATACAGCCCTTCCGCCTCCCATTGAGTTCTACAGATCATTCAAAAGCTATTCATGTATTTACTTTCTAAATCTTTGCAAAAATAAAAATAAAAAAATAAAATAATTGCCCAAAATAAAACCCCCTAACCAAACAAACAATAAACTGGTGTGTGTGTGTGTGTGTGTGTGTGTGTGTGTGTGTGTGTGTGTGTGTGTATGAGTTATCTTCATATATTGAATTGGTCATATGGTTTTCCTTGATCTGTATATAGTGACTTGTCCTTACAAGCATGGGTGAATTCCCCTTGGTCCTGGTGAATGATATCTTCTAATGTGATTTATTAACATGCATTTCTGTGTATTTTTTCATTTATAGCCATCAGGACCTGTAATATTTTCTCTTATAGTATCTTTCTTGGTTTAATATAAGGTCAATGTCAGTTTCACACCTTATTTTTTAGTTTAAACAAAATTTTAGAAGGTAGTTCTTGGAATGCTAGGTAGAACTCAGCAATGAAGCCATCAGATTCTCCAAGCTTTTACTGCTTTAGTTTGTTTTGAATAACTGGTTAAATCTAATCTATTTATTCATTATGTGCTTGTGAAGATTTTATGTTTTCTTATGCTTTTTTATTGTATTTTAGGTTTAGAAATTTTCAGTTAGTCCTAGCTTATTCAATTTGTAGGCATGGGATTTCTCAGAGTAAATTTTTTTGATTCTTTTTTTTCCTTTATTTTTGTTTGCTTGTTTGGTTTTTGTTTTCAAGACAGAGCTTCTCTACAGCTTTGGAGCCTGTACTGGAACTAGCTCCTGTAGGCCAGGATGGCCTCGAACTCACAGAGATCCACCTGCTTCTGCCTCCCGAGTGCTGGGATTAAAAGTGCCTTCGCCACTGCCTGGAAGGTTTGATTCTTTTGTATCTTTTTTATTTTTATTTTTTCATTTTTTAAAAAAGAAAACCTTTGCACTTCTGACTTATCATATTTCCCTTTTCACATCTGGTTTTAAGTATAATTTCATTAGGTTTTCTAAGGATGTTTGTTAATTGTGTTTACTCTGTCATGAACTAATTTGTTGATTCATTTAGGAAACACAAAATAAACTCTTACTTAAGGCATTAGATACTTTACAAATCATGAAGTTCTTGAGCATCAAAGACCTAGATAACACAAAAATACTATGAATCTCACTAGATAGATAGATTAAAATATAAAAATAATTTGGACAAGATAACAGAAATGAATAGTGACAGAACTGTTATCGAAATTTGGGCATTATTTTGGAGATGAAGCCATATGTTACATTTCTTATGCTATGGCAGGTACAGAAATCTACACCTGAATCAGAGAGTTTCCATAATTAACTTGCTGTTTCTTCGAATATATAGACTAATAGGCAAAGAGATTTTTGATTAAGCAACATAATTAGGCAAAACATTCTAGAAAACAATGAAATTGATAAACAGATTGGATTGATTGAGATTGGATAAATATGGGTACATACATGCCGCAGAAGGCATGGGGAGGTCAGAGGAGAACATTTAAGAAATTGGTTCTCACTTTTCACCTTTTGTGGTATGATAGGCTTCATGTAGTTCTCCTGTCTCTGCCTCCTACCTTTCCATAGAGTTGTTGTGATTACAGATGCATACCACAACACTGTACTTCTTTATGTGAATTTATGAGATTGAATTCAGGTTGTAAACCTGGTTGTACTACTACTTGGAGTGTACACAAAGGACTCCGTATCCTACTACAGAGATAGTTGTTCAGCGATGTGCGTTGATTTGTTGCTCTATTTATAATAGCTAGGCAACTGAAACAACCAAGAAGCCTTTCAGAAAATGACTGGATAATGAGAATGAGGTACAAATACACACTGTAGTTCTTTTCAGCTATTAAGAAAAAAAATGAAACCATGAAATTTTCAGGTTAATGGGTTGAACTGGAAAATATTACGCTAATTGAAGTAACCGAGGCCCTGAAAGTCAAACCTGCATGTTCTCCAGCATTTGTGGATCTTAGTTCCAAATGTTTAGATCAGATTAAATGCCTGAAATAACCAGAGAAGTAAGGAGATTAGGAACAGACCATGGGGATTGGGAGAATAAGCACTACAGAGAGTGATGATAGAACGCATTTGCTATGAAGGGACTGTGAGTCAATGGAGGAGGGGCTTTAGCTGGGGTGGGTAGTAAAACAGAGGAAGAGGAAGGAAGCAGTTGTAAATAACACTAAGGATAATTGATGAGGTCAGGTTTGTTCAGGGTGGCAAGGCCATAGATGTTAATGATGTTTGAAAAGGCATGGATAAACACGTTATTGTACAATCTTTTTTATATATAATGGGATTGTCATAAGAGTAACAAGTTTCCCTACAAGAGTTCTAGATTATCTAATGGATTCCTCCATTCCTGTCATGGGAAGCCTACATCGAGTTTTTGGTCAGGGAGCCAAAGACATTCCCAAAACAATATAGGCAATCAGTACTGATATTTTTCCTAATATAGATATTTTTATTAATTATTTGCCAATATCATTAATGCCCCCATCACTCTTGATCCCCATTATTCACAGGTTCACCCTCCTCACCTTGCTTCTGATCACTTGAAAGAAGGATTCTGTTGCTGAAGACTTTATCACTGGCCTTGGAGTAGGAAAGACTAATACTCATAGAATCAGATGATGCTATACAAGCTGCAGGAGAGAAGAGAAAGCAATAGTCCTACCTAGCTGTGAAGCCTACAAATCACAATGACCAACATGGCAACATATTCCTGATGCTACAATAATGTCACTTATATCTTGGAAATAGCCAACAGACTTAAGGATAATAACTAACTAGACTTGTAAGGCAGACACAGTAGGAGAGAATTCATGTCTGGCACTATAACCATAGACAGCTACCTGTGGCTGGAGAGGTTGAGGTCAGGGACCATAAAAAAGAACCTGCTTTTTCCAGTTTCCTAAACCAATACAATTTTAAAATGCATTCTGAGTACTTTATTTTTAAAACCCTTCAAACAGATCTTTCAAACCCACAGATAAGTGTAGCTTTTACCACTTATTGAAGAAGCTTCATTTTGCAGCGGGCTAAGGCTGTAACAGATATCTACAACTGGTCAAAATACAACTGTGGGTTGTCTCTCTGTAACTGTCATATTTACGATGCAACTCCAATACCTAAAGTTCAGGGGACATCACAGAAGATTTGGAAAAACTGTAAAAACCAGAGGACCGAGGTCCTATTGCTACTTACTTCTATACATGAACAGAAAGTTGTAACCTTGAAATCCCAACATTATGGCCACCTAAAAAAGGCATACATAATGACAATACCAATTGACATGTCAAACTGGTTGCGGAAAATTTGACAAGGACTTATCCCTAGATGAAGAGTAACAGTCTCCTAAAAAAGGATAATCAGTTTTTCCATAATGGTTTATCCAAATCTTCACCCCTAAACATATATACATACGAACAAGTGGACTCAGTAGGACATACAGGTAATACTGAAAATAAGAATCTATGAATGTGAGAAAGCACTGGTGGGCTTGATATGAGAGGTAATAGGTAGAAATGACATAAACACAGTAATCATGCCAGAAATTCTCCAAAAATAAATAAATAAATTCAAGAGAATTACAAAATAATACTTATTTTGCTTTCTAGCATGCACCTACAAATATCATAAATATCAATGTATATTTATACCAGACATAATGATGACACTCAAACATATTCATACTTTAACATCCAACATGTAATATATTACTAATATAGAATATGAAGAAATAGATTGTCATTATTAGCTTTGAAGATACAGGGAAACAAACAGCAAACCAAGGAAAACAGGCAGTCTCTGGAAGATGGAAACATAGAAAATGCTTTCTGAGCTAGTGTATGAAAGAATGCACTGTTTCGATGCCATCACAGTGGTGACTTAGTTTTAGCTTCATGAGATCTATATTAAATTTCTGATCTGCAGTACTGCAATGAATTTATGTTGCTCAGTCACCTTTGATAGTATTCTCTTTTTTCATACATTGTTTTGATTTATTTTTTCCATTCAAAAACATAATTAAAGAAATAAAATTTTTACCTTTCTTCCCCTTCTCCTGGTACCCTCCCACTACCTCCCCACCCCTCCTCCCTCCCCCTTCTTCCTTGAAAGAGGGCATGGTGCCCTGCCGGGTTGGAAATCCAAGGCCCACCCCCCCTCCCTCCCGGCCTAGGAAGGAGTGCATTCAAAAAGACTCGGTTCTCAAAAAGATAATACATGCAGAAGAGATAGGTCCTGGTGTCATTGTTGATGGGTTCTCCATCTGCCAACTTTCGCCGCCACATTCAGAGAGTCTGGTTTGATCATATGCTCATTCAGTCCCAGTCCAGCTGGATTGGTGCGCTCCCATT
>PVIU01018767.1:0-38172 GCA_004026605.1 Ondatra zibethicus
CTGGATGGTGGTGGGGGACTGGGCGGCCGGTAAGGCCGGCCTTGGAGCACGTAGGGGCTCAGGTCCTTGACGAAAGCTCTGTGTGTGCCCCGGGTCTGCCATCGCCGGCACAGGGCAGTGTTCTGAAGGCGCAGCGCCTCTGCTGGGATCAGGCTCACATCCACCGCCCAGAAGTTGCCCTTGGCCTGGGGTTTTGCAGAGTCCTTGGGCACCTTCCGGAAGCACCGGTTAGAGGAAAGGTTGTGGCGGATGGAGTCCTTCCAACCTTCGTAGTCGTCCCTGAAGAAAAGGAACATTGCCTGGACCTGATGGATGATCTGGGCCAGCTTCAGCCTGCGGAAAGGTGCTGCCTGAATTACCAGAGCGATCATGGCCAAGTAGGTGTAGGGGGGCTTGTCATGACGCAGGTATCTCTTCTTCCTCCTCTTGGGGGGAGACTCGGCCTTTGGAGGCCTCTGATGAGAGGTGTTGCAAGACATCACGCAAGGAAGGCGGCCCTGTGTGGGGGTCTGACCTAACGGGGGCTCAGGGCAGACCGACCGGAAAGTGACATCTTATGTCAATCCTAGCTATAACTTTGTTACCTTATATGAGACCCCCAACTTCAGGACCATGCCCTCTGGTTAGAACTCAGTCTCTAGACCCTACATTGTTTGTTCTTCTTAAGTATAAAATACAATTAGCTTTTCTTTATTGTAAAATGATTATTTCAAAATTTTAGAATTTGATTTTATGCCTGTAGATACTTTGCCTAAATGTATGTCTGTCCAACCCCCATGTGCCTAGTACTTGCAAATGCCAGAAGAGGGTGTCAGATCTCCTGGGACTAGAGTTTCAGATGGTTGTGGACCACCATGTGGATGCTGAGAATTGAACTCAGATCCTCTGGGAGATCAGTCAGTGCTCTTAACTGATGAACCATCTCTTCAGCCCTGTAAGGGGACTCTTAATTGAAATACAGTACCTAGTGGTTATTTTTAATATTTATTTTTAATTGTAGGTTTGCGTGTCTGTCTGTATATGGATATGTACATGTGCCGTGACTACCACTGCCTGCAGAGTCCAGCTTCATTTAACAGTAAAGTGCAACTTTTAGAGTAAACATTTTAATCTCCATTCTTTCAGATGAGGAAATGAGATTCAGAGGTTAACTACATTTTGGAATCAAGTACAGTATTTAAAAAATGTTTCAAATATGCCCCTGGCCCTTGAGGACTGTGGTCTCAGGCTGCCCGGGATGTATAATACCTTTTCCCTCTCCGAGGAGCGCTTAGGTGGAATGTTGGTAGAAACGATAAAATGATGACATTCAGGCTTCTCCTCAGCGCTGACATTCTATAATTTTATTGATCCACTTTGCATTTAATTATGCTGATTTTTCTTTATACCTCTTCCTTAGCTTAAGAAGACAGTATCTCCCCTTTGCTCCTGCCCAGGAGCTGGACTATTGAATAGAGAGAACTATTGAATCGAGAGAAATGCTTTTGATTATTCAGACGCCGTTCTAAAATATTTATCAGCTTAGTGAATCTGAAGCTATCACAACAGCTCAGAGTTCAACAATGAGTGTGCTACTAACATCTCAAAAATAGATATGGCTGCAAATGATGCTTGTTAAGTTCATAATGACTCTATTCTTGAAGGACTTGCAATTCATCTCCTTTATGCTGCTTGATTGCGCCCCACATCCTGCAGGTTTGAGTAGACTCCTCTTTGGCTTCATGCAATACATGATGTTGACAAACTGTGATGCGGCTCTCATCAGGCCAATCAAGAACGCAAATAGAGAGCCAGAGGGCTGTACAGTCAGACTTTTTTGCTGGTTTAGAAAGATGTCAATATGGGGAGTGAATATGAATCCATTTTTAATGGCTTAAAGCTAATCAGGCTTTTCATCCAAAACAAGTCGGGAAAGATTGTCGGTATTTCATGATACCTTTCACTTAACCAGGTTTTTCCTTTTTTGAAAGAGATTTATTTATTTATTATGTATACAGTGTCCTCCCTACATGCATTCCTGCAGCCCAGAAGAGGGAACCAGATCTCATTATGGATGGTTGTGAGTCACCATGTAGTTGCTGGGAATTGAACTCAGGACCTCTGGAAGAGGAGCCGGCACTCTAACCCACTGAGCCACCTCTCCAGCCCCAAGCAGGTTTTTCTTAAGTTGCTATGCTACTCTGTAACACCATGACTTTCTCTTTGGTGTTTTGTAAGACATAGCAGTTTTTCAAACTGAGCAAATCTGACTTCCCTTTGAGTGGTCATGTGGGAAGTTGGCTTAGGGATATACTGACCTGATGACAGGCCTGGAAGTTGCTTTCTAACACAAGCACTGAAGATTAGCTTATTTATATATTGTTTGTCTTTCTCAAACAATGTATGATGTCCTGTTTGATAACTCCTGGGTCATATAGTGTGGGTGTCTATCTGTAAATTGAATTATTGCCTCAAGAGCTAAAGCTGGGCTTTGCCAAGTTAATTGTTTTCTTTTGTCAAAATCTCCCTTTTCATGTTTGATTGCTTGTCTTATGACTTCATAGAATTTAGACACCTCCATTTTAGTTATTTTTCTACTTAGAGAATTTACAGGATAAACATACTTTACTATCTGCTTTTTCTTTCTTTCTTTCTTTCTTTCTTTCTTTCTTTCTTTCTTTCTTTCTTTCTTTCTTTTGAGATAGGGTTTCTCTGTGTAGCTCTGGCTATTCTAGAATTCATTTTGTAGATCTGGCTGGTCTCAAACTCATAGACATCTGCCTTCCTCTGGCTCCTGAATACTAAGATTAACGGCAAGCACCACCATAACCTGGCTCACAGGTGGAAATTTCATGTCTGGCATTGTAATACTGGTCAAAAGCC
Organism: Ondatra zibethicus; assembly: GCA_004026605.1. Taxonomy (NCBI): domain Eukaryota; kingdom Metazoa; phylum Chordata; class Mammalia; order Rodentia; family Cricetidae; genus Ondatra; species Ondatra zibethicus. Next base: position 2,863 of record PVIU01018767.1, read on the forward strand.
CATGGCTGGGAAGGGCATAGGCCCTAGAGTAGAGCCTAGTAGTTTTCTTTTACTAAATGGTTATGTTGTTAAATTGCTTTCTAAATATTTATGTATATATTTATATCAGTAAATCTGTGCTGACCCCATCCTTGTTGAGAGAAGCATCTTTCTGCAGTAGACAACAGTCAGTTCAGAGATGGCTCACTGGTCTAAGTGTTGAGAACAAGAGACATACTCATCCTGGAGTCAGATATGCTTAGCAACCAAACCCCAAGGGTTGGAAGCCACTGTGGAAGAGGAAGTCGACAGAATGTAAGAAGCAGAGGATAAGGAGTAGTGCCATGAAATGTTGTCTTCTGAACATGGCTGGCTCACCCAGTCATGAACTCACAGCCGATATGCTTCTCTGCACAAGACCCGCATGAGATAGAGCCAGCCAAAAATCCTGCCATAGATGGGAAAGGTGCTATTGAGAATGTGGCCATTGCTTTATTGTGTGGTGCCACATACATGCGCAGATAGGCAATTCTAATGGGGTTTAGTGGGTTATCAAAAAAAAAAAAAGACATGACATTGGGAGGGAGTATATGTTGAAGTGTATGAAGAAAGTTGTAAGAGGAAAATGGTGGATTGATATGATAACACCTTATTGTGTATGTGTATGGAATTCTCAAGAATAAGGAAAAAACAAAGTGATAGGACTAGGAATAAGATGCTCATGTGGAAATGTCATAACATTGCTAGAGCTGTGAGGACGATTTGATTCTAAGCTTCACAGAAGCAAACATAATCAACTGATCCCATTATCTCCAAAGATGCAAACCGACTTCCTCTAAGAGAAACAAGGTCCTCAGATACTGGACTCTCCAGGAAAGCAATTCTTTGGACAGTTATAAAGGATTCATTCTTGGCACAAACACAGTGCAATTTTCTCTTGATTGCCTCTCAGGATAGGCTCCCGGCTTAATGCCAACAAGCACTGCAGCAAAAGCAATTCCAAATATTGGCATGCGTAGGCAAGATGAAGAATATGCTGCCACTACATCTATCTGCAACAAGCCAAATAGAAGCCTCCCGGCCTTTGCTGGCAGTGGGTGTCAATGAAGGCTTTTATTAACTTCTTGTCATTTCACTTATGAAAGGCGACAGTGGCATGATGAGTAGCATAGACAGCTGCAAGTGCACAGACCTCACCACGGCTGCTGTGCCTGATTATCTGAGCATGAAGCCGGGGACCATTGCAGTTGTGAGCTGATGCCCAAGGGTCAAATAATGGCTATTTTCTAGATCTGTCATTTCTTGTAGAGATTTTTCTCATGTTTTATTTTGAGACAGGGTCTCATTCTGTAGGCCAGGCTAATTTAGAAATCAGTCTGTAGCCCAGGCTGGCCACAATCCTCCTCCAATTTCAGCCTCCTGAATGCTGGTGTACAAGGTGTGAGTCACTACAATGATCAACTCTGGTATCTCTTTTAACTTCTTTGAACCTCCATTTTCTCTATGTTGATACTTCAGAACTTTGTTATAACGAGCAGTGGGAGAACCTCATATTTAAGAGCTTGGCGTATCATATATAATAATCCTAGATACTACTTTTGTTTAAATCCTTATATCCTCAGTGACGTTCAGCAATTTTAATTTTTTCAGTTTTTGGCCAATTTTAAGTATTATATTTCTAATTTCTTTGTTTTGTGTGTTTGTATAAGAGGTTTACAATGATGACAAAGATACTTTCCTTGAAAGCAAATTTTACAAAGCTCGTCCCCTGGTATATTTAAAGAAAGCTTAATGATGGGGCTGGAGAAATGGGTCAGTGGTCAGGAGACCCTACTGTTCTTGCAGAGGACATAGGTTCAATTCCCACCTCCTACATGGAGGCTCACAATGGCCTGTAACCCCAGTTTCAAGGGATCTGATGCCCTCTTCTGGTCTCCATGGTCTCCCGAATGCATGTGGTGCACAAAATCACACAGGCAAACACACATACAAATAAAATTTTAAAATTAATTTAATTTTTTTAAAATTTAATTATTTTTATTTTATGTACATTGGTGCTTTGTTTGCATGTACGCCTGTGTGAGGGTGTCAGAAGCCCTGAAACTGGAGTTATAGACAGTTGTGAGCCACCATGTGGGTGCTGGGAATTGAACCTGGGTCCTCTGGAAGAGCAGTCAGTGCTCTTAACTGCTGAGCCATCCCTCCAGTCCCTAATTTAAAAATTTAATGGTAAGAATAAGCTTGTTTTAGGAATTATAAAAATAAATATGGTAATTCATCCTTAGCTATTTTTCCATACTATATATCACAAAAATGATTTTTCAAAGGGAAATCAAAACCATGTAGTCTCATGTAAGGAACTCCCCAAAACATATGTTGATCTGTAAATAAATATACGGAGAAACAGCACTGTCCCTGTGCCTAGAACAATATACGAACTCACAATTCAAACATACAGTAATTCTTTCTGATCTAAATCCGATGGACCCAAAATGAGATACATATTGACAGATAGTTTCAAATAGATATGTGGCGACACATCTGGATAAACACTCATTATAGAAAATTATCTTGATAAAATAACACTGAACTAACCCTGAGTGCATCAGCTACAGGATCAAATACAGAGGATTCAAGGAAGAAAATAGTTCAAGTCAATATTTTATTTTTCTAAGGCATTTTACAGATCAGGACCTTACTTATAACTTTAAAATATATTACTAGTTAAATATTATTATATGGCTTATTTTGAAGCTAAAATAATCTTTTCTTTAATATAGGTAAAAGCTAAAATATCATTTAATTATAATGTATTACTAGTTTAAATCTTTTTCATTTTTATTTCTGTAGAAGTTATCAATGTACCTTTGGCATGAAGGCCAACTCTGTCACTTATTGTTTCTGAAGCAAAGAGTAAAAAGTATATATTTCAAATGTATTTTATAAACCTTTTTTCGTCAAATTAAAGCACATTCATGGTTTTAAAAAGTCAAATGTCATTCAAAGGCTTCTAATGAGAAACAGCAGTTCACTTGCCTTCTGTCTGCTCATTATCCAGTTTTATTTAGTATTTAAAATTTTTATTATGTCTAAAAATATTACCCAAGTAATATATGAATTCATTCCCACTGGGAATGAGACAAGCCATTCACAAGTACAGCAAGCAAAACATTCAAACCCTGCATTCACACTTCATTGTCCCATCTACCCTCCTTTCTGAAGTCATCATTGTTATTAGTTTGGGGTGAGTGTTTATAGTCTGTTCCTTATGGAATTCCATATATATGTATATGTAAATTTGTTATAATACTATAACAAATTACTATTGTTGTATAAGAATACACACATTTGTATAGATATGCGTATACATTCTTGAGTCTGTGCTATAAAATTGCTTTGCTATTTTGTTCTCAGTTAACAATATGCCTTAGAGATCTTCTCATGTTCCTGCATATAGCCCTACTTCATTGCTTTTAGCCATTGCGGAATAGATTGACCATTACTTAACAACTGCTGACTATTTCAATTGTTTCTAACATTTTGGCCTTGACCATAGTGCTGTAAATGGAGACTCTAATTCAGTGGTAGAGCACAGTGATAGGCAGGGTCCACCATAGTCAAGGCCCTGGGCTCAAGCTCCAGCACCACACACAGAAACTATAGCAATAAAAGCTTTTGCTGCATGCCTCTTCAGACAGACACGTCTGCTGCGTCCAAAAGTGTGCATGTTTCATATTTTTCACAGTAATTGCGAAATTGCTCCCCGAAGAGATTGTAGTATTTTATAGGCTTCTAGCAAAAGTAGAACTTTTTTTCAAACCACATTTATGGACAGAAAAATAATTTCTTTCATCTATCTGGAATTTATGTACATGTATATTTAATTATCTTTGGATAAGGTCTTATATATCCCAAGCAGGATTTGTGCTCACTATGCAGCCAAAGATGACCTTGAACTTCTAATCCTCCTGCCGCCACTTTCTAAGTGCTGGGATTATAAGGCATGCACCCTTGGTATAAGCACTGATATGGACCAAAGCCAGGGCAAGGACACCACCAACTGAGGCAAATCCCCAACACTGGAATTTTTTTTTTTTTGCATTCTCTCTGTATTAGTAGGCTTTCTGTCGCTGCGATAAAATAACCAAGAAAAAAGACTTAAAACATTCTTGTGCTCATGGCTTAAATAGTTTCAGTCCATGAACTGAAAGAGCTCTATTGCTCTTAAGATAGTGCTCAGCATGGGGACCTTGGGAGAGGGTTGAAGGGGAGGGGAGAAGCAGGGAGGGGAGCAGAGAAAAATGTAGAGCTTAATAAAAATCAATAAAATTTAAAAAAGATAGTGCTCAGATTGAAAATCATAGCATGGATGACAGGGTAAGGCAGAACTATACACCTCAGAGTGACCATGAAAAAATAGGGTAGAGCACTTACAGTGCCCAAGGACAACTCAAGGGCCCACTTCCTTCAAGTAGACTCCACTCCTAAGTTTTAGTACTTCACAAGAGTCCATCAGACTAATGACCGCATCAACGATCCATTCATGAGTTCAGAAACCTCATGATCCAATTGCTTCGCCAAACCTCCATCTCTGAGTAGAACACATTTTGTGGTAAGCCTTCAACACATGGGCCTTTGGGAGCTTTTCCAGATATAGACTGAACAGCATCAATTAGAATGTAACCTTTATTTTATCCTACTAGCCAATGAATTATCTGAATATCACTTTGTGTACTGTCATAATTTCCTTTAGGAATTGAAGAGCGGCTGTTTCATTCTATTAAATGCCTTGACTGGGGCTGGGGAGATAGCCATTAAAGTGTCTTCTGCAAAAGCGTGAGGCCTTGAGTTGGAATCTGCAGCACTGACATAAAAAGCAAGGCATGCTGGCGCATACCTGGTGAGACAGAGACAGGGGAAGCTTGGGAGCGACTGGAGCTCACTGGATGGCCAGTTTAGCCAAATCTGGGAGGTCCAGGTTTAGAGAGAGATGCTGTCTCGAAAAATAAGGTGGGGAGCTCTTAAAAATATAACATTGACCTCAGTCCTTCATACACATGCATGCATACCTATATGTGTACATGCACATACCCATATATTTACACATACATACACTATACCCACACTCACAGCAACACACATAAACATACAATGTCAGGACAAAATTAATTTTTAAAGCTAACATTCAAAGTAATGGGATTCATGATGGTATCTGTATAAACACTTTATTCTTTTTCATTCCCTCCTTTCCTGCCTCTTTCATTTCCCTGACCCACTCAAATGCTGGTCCCCTTCTTCTCCTCAGTAGCTCCCCTTTTCATGTCTCATGTATTTTATTATTCTCCATTTTACTCCATCCTTTTCTTTAAGGATTTTACTTCATCCTCTTCTTCCTCTCACATGGTTCTTTTTCTACTTTCATTATCTAAACACACACACACATATACAAATTGAAACATAGGTTTCATACATGAGAAAACAACATGTGGTATTCATCTTTCTGAGTCTGGCTTATTTTGCTTAGCATAATACTTTCCAGTTCCATCTATTTGCTTGCAAATACCATGATTTAATATTTTATGGCTTAATATCTTTTAATACTTGTTTTAATATATATTGTGTATGTATCTGTTGATGGACATCTAGGCTGGTTTATTTCTTAGTTGTTGTGAATAGAATAACAATGAATGAGCTGTGCAGGATGGAATTTTTTGTTTTTGTTTTTCTTTCTTTCTTTCTTTTGCTTAGAGTCCTTTGGGTACCAGAAGAGTGATATTAATGACTCTATTTTATTTTATTGACCTATTTGTTTACTTCAATTGCTATATTTTAGCCTTTTAAGTATTTCAATGTTTGAAGAAGTAACTTATCAGTATTCCTTTTTGTTCATTTTTTGAAACTAATTCTCATGCTTTTAATTTTTGAGGTGAACATAAAATCAGCTTGCTAAGTGGAATAAAATATCCTATTGGTATGTTGCTTATTATTGTATTGTATTTATAGTTTAATTTAAGAAAAGACGATATCCTAAAATAGTAAGTCTAGATCATTATATACTTTACTATTGAGATCTTTTTTTCTTGTTTACATTCTTTATTTACATGTTATAGTCTCGAATCTCTGTGTTATGGGCCTTTTCCTAAGGGCTGAAGCTTTTGTTGAACACTGTTCACTATTGGCATTATAACAACATAAGTAGTAAGCAGCTATGACCAGGTTTGCATATGGGAAAGACAATAATAAAAAGCTTGTGACTGTTGCCTATAACACAATGGCTATAAAGTGCCATCAATTTCAAAAGTCTTCTTGGCTTTAGAGATATTAGAATATGAAAAATTGCACATAGAATTGATGAATTAACAAAGGAGTTATCTATTTCTTGCAAGTTTGGTTGGCCTTTTATGTAAACTTCAAAGCCTCATCCCCACATGGACTAGTTTGGAATAAACTTAACCAAGGAAACAATTTCTATAGTAAACATAAAGACACTGGAGAAAAAATCAAGGAAGTCACTTGAAGATGGAAAGGCTTTCCATTCCTGTGGATTAGAAGGATTAATGTGAATATGGCTGGCTATCTGTGGTGTTTTGAATCAGATGTCCCCTATCGTCTCGGACAGTTAAATACTTGTGCTGTTTGGAAAGTCTTAGGAGGCTTTGTTAGAGAAGGCATCTAACTGGAGTCAGGCTTTGAGAAATCAAAGACTATTTCAAGTCTATTCTTTCCTCTTCCTGCTCATGTGTTTCATGTTGTGAGCCCTTAGTTTCCTGCTCCAGGCTCTATGCCTCCCCACTCTGTTATCAAAGATTCTTATCCCTCTGGAATGTTAAGCACAAATAAGTTCTGTGCTGGGTAATTTTTATGTCAACTTGAGCTAGAGTCATCTGAGAGGAAGAAACCGCAATTGAGAAAAGGCCTCCATAAGATTGGGCTGTAGGCAAGCCTGTAGGACATTTTCTTAATTAGTGATTGATGGGGAAGAGCCCAGTCCATCATGGTTGGCGGCATTCTGAGCTGGTGGTCTTGAGTTTTATAGGAAAGCAGGTTGAACAAGCCGTGAAGAGCAAGCCAGTAACGTTTCATTCTGAGCACTGCAAGCCACAGAAATAAATAACCAATAATGACACCAACAGGCAGAAAGAAGAATCTGGAAGAGAAATATTGGGAAATATACAAATGGAAATCAGCAGGGTTAGTGGTGTAGTGTATACCTGTAATCACACGACTTCAAAAAGCTGAAGTTTTGGAATCATAGTTGGGTATATAACCAAAGGATGCTCAATCATACCACAAGGACAGGTGCTGAACCATGTTCATAGCAGCATTATTTGTAATAGCCAGAACCTGGAAACAACCTAGATGCCCCTGAACTGGAGAATGGATAAAGAAAATGCGATAATTTATACAATAGAGTAGTATATAGCAGAAAAAAAATGACATCTTGAAATTTTCAAATGGATGAATCTAGAAAAAACCATATTGAGTGAGGTAACCCAGACCCGGAAAGACAAATATAATATATTCTCACTCATAAGTGGCTTCTAGACATAAAGCAAAGAAAAAACACAACCTACAGCCCACAGCCCCAGATAACCTAGACAACAAAGAGGACCCTAAGAAGGACATATGTGGGTCTACATAGGAAGGAGAAAAAGACAAGAACTCCTGAGTAAATTGGGAAATAGGGGTCATGGAAGAGGGTAAAAGGAGAGGGGGAGGATGGTAGGAGAGCAGAGAAGAAATATATAGCTCAATAAAAACAATAAAAAATGGCCAAACAGAGGGGCTGGAGAGATGGCTCAGCAGTTAAGAACATTGCCTGCTCTTCTAAAGGTCCTGAGTTCAATTCCCAGCAACCACATGGTGGCTCACAACCATCTGTAATGAGGTCTGCTGCCCTCTTCGGCCTTCAGGCATACACCCAGAAAGAATATTGTATACATAATAAATAAATATTTTTTAAAAATGGCCAAACAGAGCAATTTGGGAAAAAAAATCTCAGGCCAGAGATCTTGTCTCAAGAAGACAAAAACAACATAGGAATTAATGGCGATTACTATTTAGCCATTTTATGAAATTATTGATTTAGAAGGGACTCTATTTCAATGTATGGCTCAGCAAATTCATGTGAAGGGTCAAATAGATAATGCATTAAGCACTGCAGTCCACAGAATTTGTGTCTCAACTCCTCAAATCTGCCATTATAATATAGAAGCAGTCCTAGGCAATGCATAAACGAACAAGTCTGTGTTCTAATAAAACTTGCCTTACATGCAGCCATGATCAAGAGAATTCATATCCTCTGGGAAGAAATGCTTCCATATTATTGCTTGTAAGCATGCTGTTCCGAAGGATTTCATGCAGAGTTTAATATTACAATCATTGGCATGCATCTAAAAATCTCACTATTAATTGTTCTCCTGAACCCCCTGTGTGAACTGCTCTTGTGAGCTGAACTGGGAAGAAAACAGGTTTTTACAGAGGAAGTTTGGGAAACTAAGTTGAAAGCTTAGGAATAGAAACGTTTCCGAATAGAGGCAACTTATCCAGTTTTCCTCAGTCGTAGCAGCAGAGGAAAAACACAAGATCTCCTGGACAACATCAAGTGCCACCGTGACTTAAAAACTCCATCACATTAAATTTCAACGAGTTAGAGATACTGGGAAGAATATGTTTTCCACTAACAATGTCACCACCCTTGCATTGATAGCAACTCTCAGCTTGAAATTTGGCCACAAAACCAGGTGTTTCTTAGAAATTAAGCAGAGCAAGCAACACATTATCCCTTCAGATACTGCAATAAGCACAGCAGGAAAGGGTCATTCCAAGGAGGATGTGAGCAATATGGTGGTGGTGGTGGTGGCGGTGGTGGTGGTGGCGGAGGTGGCAGCGGTGGTATGATTAGGCAATTCTCCTTATGGAACAATGACAGACTTTGCTTTCTCTTCGGTATTTTTGGTGTTGGGGTTGGGCAAGAGTTCTGTGTAGGCTATGCATGTTCTCTGAGCAAAATTCCAATTCTGAGAGTTCTCCTTTCAAACTTTCAAATTCCATTCTTTAGTCTGTAGAGTTCCATACATGCATACAATGAAATATGACCATATCAACCCCCTATTTTCTCTTCCAACTCTCCCAATACCCTTCCCTCCAAAACATACTCTGCCGGCTCTCTCTCTCTCTCTCTCTCTCTCTCTCTCTCTCTCTCTCTCTGTATGTGTTTAATGTGAACACATGTGCTCAGGGTACACTTCTTAGGTGTTTCACTGACATAGGTGGTGGTGGCAGATTCTTACATTTGTTCATGTCAAATTGAGTTACCTGTTTAATTTTCCCCGAATGATTAATTTTCTCATAAAATTGCTAAATTATTTATAACAGCCCTTATGCTAAATAATGAACACTTGGGTGCATATTTGGAGAAGATGTTAAAAGCGCTTGCTATAGTCATATGAGGGGTGTGGATTTCTGATTAGAGTCCTTCAAACCCTCGCTAATCTTCCTGGAGAGTGGATTTCTGATTAGGGTACTTTAAATGAAAACTAACTGCCCCTAGGGTGTACATTTAAGGCTGACTTACCACATATATAATATGTAATTAGCTCTATACTTAGTTTCCCTTTTTCTTTTCATTATTTTTTCACTAAAGTATAAGTTCTATAAATTAGCACATCAATTTTAAGTGAACAACTGACAAATTTTGACAAGTCGAACCCCAACCATGGTTGTAAGATAAACGATATTTTCACCTAAAAATGTTCTCCCCTGCTGCTGTGCAGACAATCTGTTGACTTTTAAACTTGGGCAAATTTATAATTTTTATATATTCCTAATGCATTAGCTCTTTTGTTGTTTAAGATTTCTGCTCTTGACTTTATCGGTATTCTTTGCCTTAAATTTTCTTTAGAACAATATCAGGCTGGGCAGTGCAGCTTTCTTCTAAAAATATTTGTTTTTATGGTCTGTAATTATGCAATAGGTCTATGTTTGTGTAGGGGTATGTGTGTTTAAGTGCAGGTGCCTCGGGAAGTCAGACGAGGGCATCAGATCCTCTGGCACTGGGGTTACTGGCAACTGAACCCTGGTCCACTGCAAGAGCAGGAAGTGTTCCTTGTCCACCAAGACATCTTTCCAGTGCCTTCATCCTTCCAAGTTCACCTTTCCTTTGTCTAAAAACATCCGTTGTGGTGTATTTCCAGCCTTCTCCATTTATACTTTCAGTCTACTCATCTCTTTGCTCCTTTGGTATAGCAGCCCACCCAGTTCTAACATTTTCTTACTATGAATAGAGTATAGGAAACGTGGAGCAGTAGGCTTTCATTTCACTTCTCCCTTTCTTAGTGATGTCTGTCCTCTCTCTCTCTCTCTCTCTCTCTCTCTCTCTCTCTCTCTCTCCCCCCCCCCAACTCTTGTCATTTTTAAAATTTCTTCTTTGGCATATGCTGACATTTTGACAAACTGCTGTGGGTCTGCTGTCTTTGTATGGATGAATTTAAGCTTGAAATACACTGTTTTACACCTTACATTTCTGTCTGTTTTTCTTTCATATTGATCAAATAAATTTTTTCTTTTTAAATTCATATGTTAACGAACCTTTCTGTGAAGTAAAGATTTACTTTTCATTTTACTCTCGGGCTCATTATATATACCTTATATAAACCAAAGTACTGAGATTTAATATCAAATTATCCCACATAAAATATGGAAAATTTATAGTAGTATAGTTTCCTCCTGTACCTCCATTTTAGTGATATCTATATCTATATATCATATATATATGATCTTGCTTGAAAGACATTATAACCAGGCTTTATTTCTACTCTAGTGATATTGAATGACATGTATATGTGTGTGTGTATTGTATACATACAGATAAATACTACATCTGTATGCATTGTAAGTCTATCAATGCATTATCATTTTCACTATAAAAATTATGTTCACTATAGTAGTTCAAAGGAGAAGAAAAGTCTAATTAGTGTTGCATTTACCATTCCCAGTGCTGTTACTTTACTTTTTCTTTAGTGGAGTTACTTTCTGGGTGTCACTGAGTTTCAGGCAGAAAAATATTCTTCAGCATTTCCTGTAGTGACGGTTTTTTGGTAATGAACTCATCAGATTTTTGTTTCTTTGCATGTGCTTAAAGCCTACTCCTCGTTATTGATATAGCATTCTTTCTAGGTGTGTACTCCCTGCACCATCCCACATCAGTACTTTAAATAGGCTGCCCAATGTCTGCTGTAATTTCTCGTGAGAGGCTGTTAATCTTATGTCTGAAATAGCTGGGGTTTTTTTTTCTAGATGCTTTCAAGATTTTCTTCTTTTTTGGCTTTTGACCAACAGAACATGGTGCGTTTAGAAGTGTTTTCTGGCCAGGCAGTGGTGGCACACGCTCTTAATCCCAGTGCTTGGGAGGCAGAAGCAACTGGATCTGTGTGAGTTCAAGGCCACCCTGGGCTATAGGAAATTGAATCAGTCTGAAGGAGAAACAGGGCCAGGTGGTGGTGGCTCACACTTTTAATACCTGCACTCAGGAGAGGTAGAGGAAGGCGGATCTCCGAGTTTGATGCCAGCCTGGTCTACAAAGTGAGTTTCAGGACAGTCAGGGCTATACAGGGAAACCCTGTCTTGAAAAACCAAAAAAGAAAAAAGAAGTGTTTTCTGATCTTTTCCTCTTCCCTTCTTCCTCTTCTTCCTCCTCACTGGGTAGCTCTGGCTAGCTGGAATTCGCCATATTGACCAGGCTGATTTCTGCCTCTCAATCCTGGAAGTAAAAGCACGCACCACTACACAAGGCTCCTTTTCTTTCTTTCTTTTTCAAATGTTTGGTCTTAAGGTTTGAACACAGTTTTCACATATGCTAGGCACTAAGTGTGGCCCCAGCCCAGCAGCAGGGTTTTTTGTTTGTGTTTTTTGTTGTTGCTATCTCTGTATTTGAGTATTTTCAGCTTGCAGTTTGCTCAATTTCTAGGTTGTGCAATTATAGTTTTGCTTTAAATTTACAAAATACATTGGCTTTTATGTCTTTCATATAGATGTGGTGTGTGTGGGGCAGGAGCCGAGGTTATGCAGTTTCATACGCAGCATGTCAGCTGAAAGTGTGACCGAGGCTACAGGGTTCTTCCAAAATGACACACATTAAGTGGCTATTGACAGGAAGTTCCATCCTTTTCTGTAGATATCAGTCTGTATGAAAGAGACAACAGCCAAAATACTTTGCAAATTTAAAGAAAATTCTTTCTACTGAATTATTTTAATATAAGCTAGAAACAATATAAGGGGTAGTCAGAAGTCTGCTGCTGCAAGAGGATGAGACCCAGCTCCTTTCAGTTAATTTGTGATGCAAAAGATGACATTAACAAGCATATACGTCCAGGTGGAGAAAAGAATTATATTAAACTCCTAATATGAAGTTAAAATCTAAGAATTTAAGCCTTTGCTTGGTGGCGCCTGCCTTATAATACCAGTTTTTGGAAACTGAGGTAGGAGTTTCAGGTTAGCTATTGCAATGAAAGAATCTATCTTTAAAAATCCAAATAAAGAATAAAACAAATGCGAAAAGTTTATACCAGACATGGTGATGCATGCCTATAATTCCAGCACTCCAGAGGGTTGCAAGTTCAAGTCCACCCTAGGCTATGTATCAATATAAAGTGCAAATCAATCCCATACCAGTTTGGAATTATTATTAAAAGGGTTATTTATTTGAGGGGAAAAAACTTACAGAACACCGTCCTAGACAACAGCCCTCTACCAGGAAAGGAGTCTGAAGGAAGAGAGAGAGGAGGGCTGCTGCTGCCTTTTAAAGAGAAAGAGACCATATCCCAGTGGGCTGGTATCTCAAAGGCTATTGGCTGAAGGAGCAGAAGGAGCTCCCACAGCACCTCCCCCTTTTGTTTAAGTAAGAGAGTTCTAAACCTACTACAAAATTATATACAAAAAGAACAAATATCCTATTTTAACTAGCTTGAGTCTTGTATAATAAATAACTCGGCCAAGTCATGAGAGGAAAGTAACTACATTTATCTAGTTTTTAACCCCATCGAAGATCTGAGAAGGGAAATAATGTTACCTGAGTAATTAGGAAGTACAATCAAACAACTTCCAAAACATGCAACAAATCACAGAGACAACTGGCTACCTGGGCAATCACCCAAAGTCACGTTTGCAGCGTTGAAGCAACCAAATTTAGCTAAGGCCTAGAATAACTGACAGATTATTTTTAAAGGCAAGAAATTTTCCAAAACCCTCTTACCCTGTCTTGGCAAGGTTTAACAGTTCTGCCTATCCATTTCCGGACACTATGTATTTTGTCAGTAGTTGAGGTATGGGCAGTTCCTTGCCCAGAGGCTGGTTTTGCCAAGAAGAAGACAAGCTCCAAGTGGAGTGTCTTTGGTGCTCAACAATCTCTCGGGAATAGATCAGTGTTGCCAGAAGCGATTGTGTCTTGCTACCACAAAACTCTAAGTTAGATTAAATGCCATTTTCTATAGATCTTTGAAGAGCTTGAAGATTATCTATTTATACAGAATATAATCTCTATGTATCTAAAAAAACTGATTAGTCTAGTTACAAATATGACAAACATAGATGACTATTAATCTATAATTCTTAATACCTACCTAACTTAAAGACTAAGACAATAAACAACTGTGCAATAAATGAGGACAATGACCTACAAATGTAAACAATGTACAAGTATACACTGCAATATGGTAAATATATATATCAATACACAAACAATATATAAGTGTCTTAATCAGAGGTAGAAATGTATACTGCAATATGGTAAATATATATATCAATACATGAAAATGTTTTAAACAGAGGAAGAAGCATGCATGCATACAATATTCAATATAATTTAACTTTGTACCTAATGTAATTATCTATAAACAATAACTCACAAATACCAATCTATGGAGGGGCTGCCCAAATGTTGGGTGCCAGATAAAGCACGAATCAATCCCATAGCAGTTTGGAATTATTATTAAAAGGGTTATTTATTTGAGGGGAAAAACTTACAGAACACCATCCTAGACAACAGCCCTCTACTAGGAAAGGAGTCCAAAGCAAGAGAGAGCGAGAGGAGGGTTGCTGCAGCTTTTTAAAGAGAAAGAGACCACACCCCAGTGGGCTGGTATCTCAAAGGCTATTGGCTTAAAAGAGGGGAAGGAGCTCCCGCAGCATCAATAGCCTGCCCAACCTCCCCACACAAGAAAAGGAATGCTAGAATTTAGGATTAGAAGCATGAAAAACTCAAATTTATCATGATCAAAATGACTGGTGAATCACATTAGTGGTAAGAACCAATTGAAGAAAGAATTCCCCCATTGAGTTCAGATTCTGATTGAACACTAGCATTCCAGTTGTAGATGCCCCTAGGAGAAGGCAATGCCCTTCAGTATCAGATCTAATCTGGTAGTATATCTCTTTCTTACTGGCCATGTGCTTCAAGTTATTCTTTCTGGCTGCTTCTTTTAGGTTCTTGGCAACAGCATTTTGAATCTCAACACAAAGTATTGAAAAATACTTGTATCTTTCCTTTGAAAACCCTGAGCCAGAGACAGGAGTTTCTGTGGAAATATCACTTGCATTCACTGAAACATTGCCAGATAACTGGATATCTTTATGGGTAGAATACAGCCATGTTTAATAGCTTTGACATAGCAATCATAATTGGCATCGTGAAGTACTGAGTAGTCTTTTAAGGATCCTATTGTGTCGATCTAGCATATTGAAAACATGGCACATTCAACTTTACTAAAGTAACAACTACTGCCATAAATTCAGGCACACAACATAGGAAAAAGGGACCCCAGCGTACACATAGTGTTAACCAATCTGTTCATATACCTCTGAACAATCAATCAGCGGTATATGTGTGATTGAGATGGTTGCAGTTTGGGCATTAAAAATCCCATCCCATAGCTGTTCATCTAATTTGAAGCCACAGAATATTACATCTATGTCAGAGTGATATCTTTGTTTGATTGTAAAACTTTCAGCCAGTGCTCACATTTTGGCTTTATGTTCTCATTTCTTTCCTCCTTTGGATAATATATTTTAAGCACTTTCCAAAACATAAATCATTTGATATCCACAGCATCCTTTTTGAAATAGGCATGTTGTATGACTAAACTCCCTAACATGAAAAGTAAGATAGAGAAAACGTAAATGACCCGATACAATGACAGGTTTGGGGTTTGAATGTAGGCGAACTGGCTCGTGAGCTGTTGTACTTAATCACAACACTGAAGTCAAAAGTACTGGGGAATTTGACTCAATCATTTTGGGATCTAATTTTGAGAAGACAAAATTGCGGAGTCAAACAATACTTTTCAATCTGTTTTCAAGATGGAAGCATTAAACATGGGGTAGAAGATTGCTTAGCAGCTAAAGTACTTGGTAGGCAAGCAAGAGAACTAGAGTTCAAATCTTCAGAACCCATGTAAAATGCTGGGTAGGCATAGTGGCTCACCTGTAATTACAGCCTCAGAAGACAGAGGCAGAATTCCCCAAACAAGCACAACAGCAAGATTAGCTTTATCAGGTTTCATTAAGAAACAGACATTGCCTCAAAAGCGTAAGCTGCAAGAACAATTGTTCTTTCATCAATGAACTAGATGCTATATTAATTTTTATTTTTAAATCTATCCGAACTGTAGCACAAATTATTTGCTACCATACAAGCAGTGATATTTTATTCATAAAAGAAACACAGAATTATAAAGCGAAATCTTATTTGTGAGTTTTCTGGTAACCAGACAATTACAATGTGTGGTTTACTTGCAAAATGCTTTTCTAATGTTTATGCTTGTTATCAATCAGCATTGGTCCTTCCTTCAGGGCTCACTTACTGATGCTAAGGAAAAAATGGATTCTAGTTTCTGTCTTAATAAGTACTACATTTTAAGCCAGGACATACACCATTTTACAAGACCACTGTTGTAAAATCATTTGCTTCTTGTTCCAGAAATATCACTAAAGGCAACATCTGCCTTCTTCTGGCTAATTAGAAAATATATTAGAAAATTAGAAAATAATTCATTTCATTGATAAGATATAGAACTAGATTTTATTATATCCAGAAGCTCCTTTGGTACCCATTTTCAGTGCGATGGTGTAATAGAAATAACCATTCATAATGAAAAGAATCATGATCGAAATCATGCTTCTTACATACTGAAAAGGCAGCAGGTTTGAATACTTTGACCAATCTGATGTAGGGAATCCAAGTCTCTTTCTCAGGCCCCAGAGGCATTTTCCCTCAAGAGAGTCCCTTCCACACAAGCTGTTCCTGGTGGAATTTAAAGGGTAACTTTAGCTTAGGCATTCTCTGGACAGGACTCAAACTCAATTTCATGTGTTATAGATGCAAACTATTATTCTAATGTATTCTCTCTACTGAAGTGATAGTGCTTGCCAAAGTCACCTAAAAATGGTTTAAGATATATACTTTCAACAGCAGGTTAAATTTCTATTATACAATCCATCTGTTTCAGGGCTGGAGAGATGGCTGTTAAAGAGTTGGTACTGCTTTTTCAGTGGACCAGGATTTGGTTTCCTGTCCTCATATTGATGGCTTATAACCACCTGTAATACCAGCTCCAGGGGATGCAATGCCTTCTTCTGGCCTTTGTAGGTACCTACACACAGATAGTTCAATACAGAGAAGTCGACACACATGCACACACACACACACACACACACACACAAATAATAAAATAAATTAACTATACCCAGATTACATCATGTTGAGTCTTGTGGGCTGTGTGACCTCTGCCTGAGCTAAGGCTCTGGTACCATGTAGTGATTCAGCCCTTTATGGTTGCGCAGCCCACAATGGGGTGCACAATGCCCAAGAGATTGTGGTCTAGATGCCTTCTGCTCCTTAGACAGGCACTGCCATGGGCAAATCATGCTTATCATAGGAGCCATGGTGGGCATCCAATTTGATGAGGGATTACCACCTATCTTAAATGCCCTGGAAGTGGAGGGCAGGAAGACCAGGCTGGTTCTGGAGGTGGCCCAGTAGTATTTTGGTGAGAACACCATAAGAGCCATTGCTGTGGGTGGGATAGAAGACTGAGTTAGATCTAGGCCAGAAAGTACTGGACTCAAATGCAGCAATCAAAATTTCTCTTGAGCCCAAACCCTGGGCAGAATCCTGAATGCCTCTGGAGAACCTTTGGGTAAGAAAGGTCCTATTTGTCTGGGCATTTCCCCCTGATATAGTTTGGTTTCTGGTTTTGTGTTTTTATGAGACCTCTGTGTATGTGAACATGTATATATCTGTGTACATTTGTGTTCCTTATGGTTTTCCTTTTTGCTATTCGGATTCGGGAGAAGACATTGAAACTATAGCGAGAAGAGCAGGCTGATGATATAGGTTTATGGTTTAAATCTAAAACTATCCCTGAGAGTGTCATACGTTAAAGACTTGATTGCTAGCTGATGGGTGCTTTTCGTTTGTGTTGTTGCGGAGGGGGGGGGAGAGTGTCTCACGATGTGGGCCTGGCTGGCCTAGAAGTACTTGTTGAATACAAACAGTCACATTACTCTCCCCCTACGGGCTGGGATTAAGTCAAGAACAACTGCTCCTGGCTTAGCTGGTGTGTGTTTGCGAGGTGATTGGACTGTGAAGGCTCTATTGTGTGAATCCACTGGTGAATTTATATATAAAGGGGCTGCTTGCCTGTAATGTGTGGTTAGTACTGCTATTTTTTTTAAATGTTGAGCTTTATTGTAAGTGAAATATTTATATAGTTGATAAAAGTTTAGCTCTGGCTGTCCTGGAATCACTCTGTAGACTAGGTTGACCTTGAACTCAAAGATTCACCAACCTCTGTTGCCTGGGTACCGAGATACAAGGCATGTGTCTCCACCATCCAACTGTGAATAAATGGTTTTTAAAAGTCTGAAGAAACAGTAAGATCAGCAAATATCTTATGTTCAAGTAAAAAAAATAAAAATTTATATTAAGGTACATCACATTTAAATTTTTCAAAACTAGTGGCAAAGAAAAAAATCTAAAATTATCTAGAGCAAAAAGCAATATATGGGTGGTATCAAATTAATAAAGTGCTAAGAAAAATAAAATTTGCCAATATAGAATACATACCCATCAAAACATGTTTCAAAAATGAAGACGAAATAGTGATCTTATTGCAGATCCATAGGTTGGAAAGGAGCACAACACTACAGTGGCATGGTAAGAAATGAAGAAAAATATTCCGTGCTGGAAAAAGCAATACCAGATAGAAACTGCCTTCACACGAAAGAATGAGGAAAATACCAGAAACTCTAACTGTGGGCAAAGAGAAGTATAAACTAAAAACCTGAGATTACTCCCTGAACCCACATGGTGGAAAGAGAAGACTATGTGTGTCCCTCAACTTGGCCTCTGACTTCTACTCAGAACCATGCATACACACAAAAATATAAAAAAATAAATGAATAAAACATAGATAAATATGCTTAAAATGCAGTGGACTATCTAAAGTCAGAAGATAATATTGTCTGGTGAGGTGTCTAACACATGCGGAGATGGATGGGTCAATGGGTAAAGGTGCTAGCCACACAAAGCTGATAACCAGAGTTTGATCCTCTTAGGCTGTATAAAGAACCAGATGTGGTGGCAAGCATCTGTAATCCCAACATTCCTATCGTGAAGTGAGAAGTGGAGACAGAAGAATGGCCTTGAAACTGATCAGCTTGCTAACCTGAAGTATGCAACACAGTAGCAAGGGAGCTCCTGCCTCAACAGGGTGGAAGCAGAGAACCAACTCCAAAGTGTCCTTTGACTTGTACACGAATGCTATAGCACTCTCTCTCTCATGCTTGCTCTCTCTGTCTCCGCCTTTCTCCGTCTCAACACATAAATTAATAAATGGTAAATCATTAAAACATAAATGAAATTAGATTATATAACAATGACACACATTTTGATTGTGTGACTGGGAAGGCAAGTCCAAGGGCTTGGATGGTGGTGCACCTATAAATCCAAGGTTGAAGGCAGTAGGACAGCTCTCCTTTGAGGGTAGAAGTTAACTAGATAGACGATCATCTCTAATAAAGCTACCATGAAAATAGCATTGTTGCTAGAAGCTAAAAACACCATACTTCGTATTTCTGCCAGTGTGCTTGAAAAAATATTTTGATTTATGATTATCTTTGTTCTGTTACTATAAAACTTCATAGAACCATTTGGGACATGGAACTTGGAGTAACCGCGGTAAATTATCTCTCTCTCTCTCTTTTTTTTAAAATGACGTATATCTAACCATTCACCAAGTTTCAGACACAAAACAAGTCTCAGTAAATCAAAAATTACTTAAATCATATAAAATACATTCTCTGTCTACAATGGGATTGCAACTAGGGCCAGGTGGTGGTGTCTACGCCTTTCATCTCAGCACTCGGGAGGCATAAGGCTCTCTGAATTTGAGGCCAACTGGGTCTATAGTGCCAGTTCTAGGACAGCCAGCCAGGGCTATACAGAGAAATACTATCGCAGAAAACCCAAAGCAAAACAAAAAGCCACCACTAACAAAGCTAGCCTGTAGCTAATAAGCTGTAAGAGTGGATAATAAGAACTGCCACGTGGGCACTGAGATCTGAACTGGGGTTCTTTGTAAGAGATGCAAATTCTCTTTACTGTGGAGCTATCTCTCCAGGCCCACTTAAAGCAGATTTTTAAGAGCAAACAATACAATTATAGCTAAAGAAGACTATTTTATGAAGAAGGGTTATTAAATCAAGGAACACAAAAATCCTATGTAAATGTATTTATTAAAAACAGTTTCTGTGTACATGGACACAACCATGTTAAAATTAGAAAGGTAAATAGAATAATCTACATTTATAGTTATTGCTTTTCTATAGCTAACCAGGAAAACATAGAGGAAATCAGCATAATATAAAATATTGGAAAACAGTATCAACCACTTCAACTTTAGTGATATTTATAAAACCCTCTATCCAACAACAGTAGAAATGCATTTTCAAGTACACATTAAGCATATAGCAAACTATTCACCAAGTTTGAGAAATAAAACCAAGTCTTAATAAATCAAAATTACTCAAATCATATAAAATATTCTCTGTCTACAATTAGATTAAAATTAGAAACAGCTACAAAATGTTACAGGGAACAACCTATAAAAACTGAAACCCAGGTAACACATTTCTATGTAACCCAAAGGTCAAAGAAAAATCCAAAGGAAAAAATAGTAAGTAGTTTCAATTAAATGAAAATGCAACATAGTGGGGTTTTAGTTAGCGAGTAATTTACAGCACTAAATATCTATAATTACAAAAGAAGAAATGTTTCAAGTTGACCTCAGCTTCACCTTTAAGAATCTGGAAAGAGATGAACAAATTAAGCACACAGTAAAAAAAAAAAAATGGATGTAATAAAGATTAAGTGGAGATGACAAAAATAGGAAGAACTAACAATAAGGACAACAATTGGAGTCAATGGCTGGCTTTTGGGTATCATTTATAAAATTTGTAGAGTGCTAACTAGACCAATTAATCAGGTAGACAAATAAGCAACATAAGTAGTAAGAGGCTTGACATATTCTAGAGATATTCAAGTGGTAATACAAGAATGTGATGAAAACATTTAGTTAACAATTTCAGCAACTTAAGCAACTCACCAAATTCTTCGCAGATACACACTATAAAAAACTCATGCAAGAAAGAGATAGGGCTGGCTGTGGAACTCAGCAAGAAGAGAGCACTGCTCAGTGTGCGCGATGACCTGGGCCCTATTCACATCATCACCAGGGAGAAGAAAGAGGAGATGGAACAGAAGAAAGAAAAGGATGAGGAAGAACAGGAGAAGGAAGAGGAAAAAGATAATGCGAGTAGCACTGTATTAAAAAATGAACATTGTTATTCTAACCTCCCCCACAAAAGGAAACTTGAAAGGTTACAGCACAAAAACTAAGAACAGCCTGTGAAGCCCTGGAGTAGTGAGACAAATGTGACAGGAAAAGGCGCTGGTGAAAAACTAGAAGAACAAACTGTCAAAAAGCAAAGTGAGATTCTTAAATCAAGGAACAGAAAAACAAAAACAAAATCAAATCTAACTTCTGTGGAAGTACTCTTTCATTTTTAACGTTTCTTCTGAAAAGGTTTTATTAATATATATTAATCATAAAATGGATTTGTTGTGATCTCTTCATATATGTATGTAATATTTTTACCGTATTGATTACCCACTGTTTTCGGTTCTTTTCTTTCTTTCTGGTCAATTTTTGCTTGCCACACACAGTCTCTTCTATTTCTCACTTCCTTTTTTCCTTTTTCTTCCTCATTTTCTTTCTTTTTGAGACAGGGTTATTCTTTATGTAGCCCTGGCTCTCCTAGAACTCAATATGTAGACAAGGCTGGCCACGAACTCACAGAGATCCTCCTGCTTCTGCCTCCGAGAGATCGAACAGTTTCTGCATCTCTAGTGCTAGAATTAATTGTGTGTGTCCCCATGTATAGTTTCTATTTTCATTTTTTTTAAAAAAGAATCTAGATTTTTATACGTGAGTGAAGACATGCAGTATTTGTCTTTGTGAACCTGGCTTATGACATCATAATCTCTAGCTTTATTCTCAACACTGCAGCTAAATAATCCTGCTATCTTGTGTTCCTAAAGTACATAAAAAACTGTTCCCTAGCCCACTTCCAAACAGCTTCTTCACTGTTCTGCAGATAAGTATCTAATCTTCAGTATCACGTAGAAACCCTCTGTGTTCAGATTTCTTCTTCCTTCTCAAGAAAAATATTCTCTGATGTCATGTCCTGCTATAGCTATATTGCACCTCACTTCGATGCCTTCCTGCTCTGTGACAGGTGTCAAGCCTCTTGAAAAGCCAGCTAATATTCCACTCATCTGACAAGACTCAGCTTAGGGGTCATACCCTCAAGAAAAACCTTTGGGTCATTGGAGTCTGAGTCAGTGTATATACATGAAGTCCACCCATCATTTTGCACTGTCATGATACCTAGTATAGCATCTGTCCATAGAAAGTGCTCACACATATGTCAAATAAGGGAATAAGTAGATGTGTACATAAATGAACTGGCTTTGGGAGTTCTGCAAAGCAGAGGCATGAGGATGGCTGGCTCTCAATAAATACTTATTAAACAGAAATAAAAGATTGGATGAGGGATTTCCTTTGGCTATGAAAGCCAGAAAACTTCTTTAATCTTGAGAAAAGCATGGTGACTCTGTGGGCTTCCTGTCAACTTTCGATTAGTCACTATTATTATGTTTAAAATTCATCTCATGTTTTTGAAATCATAATATACCATTTTACCATCTTATTAATTGCTAGGAATAAGACTTAATTTGTAGAACTTCAAAACTAAACTATTGCATTTTGTTACAACACTAGCCCTGACTCTCCATCGTTATTACAATCATTTATGGCTGGACACTGGTCTCTAGCGTCGTGGCCTCCATATTTCCACTGAGCTTCCTTCCAGATCACTCTGAAGACATTTCCAGTGCTCAATAGATCCCAGTGTTTTGTGTGTGTTCAAGCATGAGCTGTTCCTCTTTGTTCATAACAGTAACTAGAGGATTTTAAAAATGAAAGTGCCGAGCATACATCTAGGTTTTAATGCAAAGAATCATCTCTTAGGTCTCTCTTTCAAGTCTGGGTTCTGTGAGCAGATTCTTTCTAAGGATTATGCTACAATTTTCTCAAAAGATCTGTAGACGGGGAACAAGGTGATCAGTTCACTCTTGGTTATTAAATGGGCTTTATTTCTTCCAGTCTGTGGCTGTGGAAATTGATAGCATGCAGGAGGCTTGGCAGTATGACAGGCAATTAAGTCACCAAGATGTTCCGCTGTGTATGAGTATTTTCTCACCCTGAGACCTCGAAGTGTAGCCTGCCACTGACATTGTTAGTGATGGAATCAATTAGAGAAGACGGGGCTGGCAGGTTAATTTCATATTCTGTGGTGATTATGTATGACCTGCCATAGAGACCTACAAGTCTGTTACTGTGTACTTATTTGAGCAGTCACTTGCCTAGCTAAGTATTTGGAGTTGGAGACCCTCCTTGGAGCAAAGGAAATCCAAGTTAATATAAGTAAGCAAGTAAATAAACATCCATTGCCACTGGCAACTAATGTCATTGAGTTGAAAAACATGATCATCATTGGAATGGTGTCCAGCTGCCGGGAGATTATGCCCTCCCACCACATCCTAGAAACTATGCCTGGTTACAGGACACTGACTCAGAGACCGCGATTGAAAGTAAAAGCACCAGATGTTTGACTGAGATCAAATCCAGGTTAGTAATCTGCCTGTAATAGAGAACACGATTTTCTAAATTTCTGATGAGCTTTTGTGTGTAGGGACAATTTGAGTCTATTTTCCTTTTCATTGGTTGAAATGATTCAGGCACATCCGAGGGGAGAAGGCAGACAGCATGGCTGGCGACATTGCTTCCTTTCTGTATGCAGAGCCTCTGTTAGAACAGCTTAGAGTTGCTTTGAGAAATGATTATTTTTTTTTTATTCCCACTTTCCCCCAAGTGAGAGTTTTTGAAATGTGGAATTGAACCAAATCAGCCTTAAAATATTTCACAGAGAACAAGAGAGGTGATTTAAGAAATGTAATTGTCTTTTTAATCTCCCTCCTGTTTCACCAAGGCATCCCTCAAAGGCAGGATACTTTTGTCATTAATGAAATCTTAATTAGCATATGTCTAGATCAGTACTCAAGGCTGATGTGGGTCAAAGGCACCTGTGATGCGGCTGTGTTAGCAGAGGGTTAAGTCGACCTGGGTAAATTAGGTCTGTGCTCCATGTGTGAGAAGATGGGGAAATATCCAGCCGGGATCAGCAAATGCACAGGCTGCATTCATGTTGTCTCTTTTCAACCTCATTTTACAAGTGTTACTGTCCCCAGGAATCCTCAGAACACGAGAGAGATGGAAAACAAATAAACAAAAATGCGAAGAGAAAACAAACTGTTGCCCAAATGTGACATTTAACTGTGTCTCGCTTCACAAGCTTTTAAAAATGTACCCTAACCCTTTAGCTATTAGTTATAGTTTTAGAGGAATGTACTTATTGAGTCACATACTATTTATTAGTGCCACCATAGGTCCCAGAAGCAAGCACTGCTTAGGAAATAGTCCTTCAGGGAACCAAGTTTATTTACCAAAAAGGAGCCATCTGTAAAACTGCTCACCTTCCTGCTTGCTAAACTGAGGGACACAAATGAGAAACGCTGCTGGCCTTTACAAGAGAAGATTAATGCAGCTAGAGCAGTCTTGAAAGGGCAGTCAGAGGGAAGGCAACTGGAGCCAGAAGGCTCCAGCTAGCGATGGACAGAGGAAAGCTGAAGGCATTTCTCTTGCAGGGAGCAGCATGGCGCAAGAGTGATGAAGCTAGCAGTAAGCAGATGGAATTGAGGGGTCTGTGAGGAAGCCCTTCCTGGTTGGGACTGCAGGTTGGTGTCTATGAGTATGAGAAGAGGTTGGAGGAAGAGAGGGAGTGAGCAGAGCTGCAGTTATCAGTCCTCACAGGAGGAACTTGCTTTGAGGGCAGCTGTGAGTTATGAACGAATCTGGGACTAATGCTACGAACATGTACGTCCATCCTTTCAGCTGGTTGCTTACGTGGCTGGATCTCATTTATTGTCCAGGACTTTGGGGTGAACTAGCGTTTAAGAAAATTCTCATTGAGACACATGAGACCGTGGGCCCTTGGTCCATAGAGAGTTCATTGGTTTCAGGTCTCCTTCACTCCTGAGCAGAAACCCCAATCTGCAGGTGCTCCAGCCCATTACACAAAATGATATCGTTTTCCCTCATCTTCTAGTGTGCTTTATCTGTTTCCATTTGATTGATTGATTGATTGGTTGGTTGAATAATAGCAGTGCTGGGGATAGAACTCAGGGCTTAGCATGTGCTAGATAGGTACCTTTCCACTAAGAGACAGCTACAGCTCCATCTCTACAATACTTCTAATACCTAAGAACATGTCAACAAAGCAGGCAGAACACATTGTTAAGAGAATGATGGCAAGAAGAAAGAAGTCCATATGTTTAGACCATTTTGAAAACTATCTACTTATTTAGTGTGCGTGCCTGCATGGAGGTCAGAGGACAACTTGAAGGAGCTGTTTCTTTCTCTCTACCATGGCAATCCCAGAGATGAATTTACATTGTGAGGCTTGCAGCAGGTCCAAAGCCACGTTTTGTTTTTCCCAAATCTCCTCTCTGCATTTGACTGAGTCCAGAGATGCAGAAGCAGTCACAATGGCTATATACTGCACAGTATAAGGGAGATCATACCTTATCAGTCCCTGGGTAGTAAAGGCCTGCCTTCAGGTCTTCATATCACCAGTTACATAAATAAAACCCTCTCCTGAGACTGTAATCTACTAACTTCCTTACCCCTGAAGTAATTAACTGATTGATACATTTTAATACACATGTTACTAAAATCCTGGGAGGCAGGGTAGCTTCCAAAACCAATGAATGCTTTAAAGACCAGAGGTTTTAAAGAACTTTTGAGTCTCCATCTACTCACCAGGTAGCTATTTAGCTTCTACCTTTTCCTCCTGTCGTCGATATCATTACAATACCTTGCAGGGTTTTTGATAGAGGCTAGTTGTGACACATGCATATAATGCTTCTGGACATGCTTGGCTCTCTTCTAACCTCTTGTTAATTTCTCCAATGCCATTGTTATGGGCGCCATGTGTTTTGGATTTCCTGAAGTTTAAAGTCATGTTTATTGCATTTGCAAGTTTGGGGAGGGGTTCCTTCTCCCTATGACATATAGACTATGTCTACATGGTGCCAGACAAGCTAGTCAGTTCATCCAGTGGACAGCTCAAGACAAGACCATGAAGAGAAAGTTTCATAAGTGGACATTTAGCAATGAGAAGTCAAAGTTGTTTATCGCCATTTTTTTAGCCTTTCGACTAGTTGTTTTGCTAAAAGGAAAGGACCGAGATGCTGGTTTTATCTTCCTTAAATGTCTTAGTGGTGCTTTCAAAATTAGCACATTGAACAGTAGAGTCAAAAGACTGGAGTTGGGATCACTCCCTTACAACTTCTTGAGGTCCATGACCTTGAGGGGGCTTACCTAATGGTTCTGAACTTTGGTTTCTTCATTTGTGAGGCAGGGAAGCTTGGGGGAACCAACCATCTTGAATCCAGGAGTGTGTTGCAAAGGTTATCAGCTCCTATAACGTCACTGTGGGCTTAGGGGTCTGATGCTTAAGTAGGCAGATTGGACCACCTAATAGCAAAGTAAACCTCCGGCTGCTCATGGCATCCTAGCTCGAACTATGAACAGTTCCAGTTTGTACCATCGTCTGTGACCCACAGTCGTTAATATTACTTGGTCTCCAAATACTAATTGATTCTTTCAAGGACACATTCTTGAGATAGGGGCATTTGCACACATCATCTTAGAGAAGTTGACTGTATGGGTAGGAGAGGGTGGATTTTTGCCTGTATCTGCGACTTGTACTCTTGGGGAGAAACAACACAACTTCTCAGGGGCTTAGGAGACTAGGAAGGTCGTATCGGTTTTTCTTATTTGACTAGCATCATTTTCTTTGTTATTTTTAAAAATAAGGGTCTTTTCTTTTACAGGTCCACAAGTCTTGTGGGTTTTATAATATTAAAAGAATTTGGTAGGACAGACAGAGTTTGGAGATAAAGTGGTTAATATTGCAGATAAAATACAATACATAAGATGGGGGGCTCAATCCTTTCTCCATATTTTTCTAACTATAATGCTAATGAGAATTAGGGTCCATTGATTTCATGTAGTACCTTACACTGGACGTTAATGTTCTCTACCTCTAGTGATATAGAGGTGGCTGTCCTGAAAACTCTCTTTGTACACCAGAGATTCACCCACCTCTGCCTCTTGAGTGCTGGAATTAAAGATGCAAACCTCCAAAATGCCCAGCTCTGTAGTGTGATTTTAATCTCCCTCAAAGCCTCTGAACAGTGTTTTTGCCAATCTGGTTCATTCCTTGTTCATTAGACAAGAAACAGTTCCTGCTTTTCCCACTGTACTTTTAGAACTCTTTAGTAGTCATCATCTTCATCAGAACACTTGCAAAAGACCCAGAGATTGGGCTCACTAACTGTAAATGCTCCCTCAATGAAGTAGGAGTGGGAGGGGCCTTGGACCCTCTCCCGAAATTCCAACCATGCCCTCCTGCCATTTGAAGGTAATTCTGCCCTAATTGCACAGAATCTAGGTGCTAGAGTGTATAGTAAGTGTAATGCTAACCAATGGGGGAAGACTATGTCTTTTCAGCTATGCGGAAGCTGTCATCCATGCTGGGGTGAGACTTTCTGTTGGTGCAGCTGCTTTGTCGTCACCATCCCTCCTGTAAGTAACCTGTCACTCATGCTAAGTAAGCCCCATAACCTCATTGGTCCCTCAAACTGGAGTTCAGTTTTATCATACTTCAGCCTGCCATTGGTGCTTTATAGACACTATTATTACTTGTGCTGGTTGAGTGGAAGCGGTTTTTGGTTGAATGGCTAATCCTGACACAGCTGTGTAACTAACTTGAGGGAAGAGAGTCTGCTGGATAGGAATAGGTCTTTCGCACTCTCTGTATAAGATTTCCTCAGCTGGAGTCTCCTGAGAACTGCGACAATGTGTAAGCATGCATACAAGGGGGGGGGTCAGTGTTGCCATTTATAGAACTAATATATTTATTTGGTTGCTTATCTAACAGCCTACCATTCAAATCTACATGTTCTCAAATTGGGCCCCAAAGATTACCTCTAAGGTGGGTTGCGGGTTGTTTGGTGGGGTAAACATGTGATTATCCTCTGCTATGCTCTAGATCTTGAGTAGCCACCAAAAGTCTGCATTAGAAGATTGGTCCTCAGCTTGGTGCTATTGGGATCAGGTGAAATCAGTAAAGAGCAGGGGGTTTTCTGCTCACTGGCAGCATGGGGTTGGTTGGAATGACAGTCCCTCCACTTGTTCCCACCATGAAGCAATTAGTTTTGTTCGACCGTATGGTTTCTTGACAATGTGGAAGAGCAGGGCCAAAGAAATAGAGCCAACCAAAAGGACCGAACCCATTACAAGTGTTAGCCAAGAGGAACCTCTGCTTATTAAATGGATTGTCTCAGGTCATCTGTTAGAGTTATAAAAAGTTGATGGCCATATCCTCGAATCACGCATATTTCCTTTTACATGGAGAAGAAAACTGTGCATACTTTTTTTGCCCCTACTTGGCAACCAGCTTTCCAGATAGCTTTCCAAATGCCATTATAGAAACACTCACCGCAGACTGTCTTGAAGTTGTTGTTTTTGTTTTGGCCGGTGCTCTTCATCCTTTTGGTCCTCCTAGCCTTTGGCACGGTGCTTAGTCTATAGTAGGTTGAATTCATGCAGAAGTGACTGAACTCATGCAAGGTTCGAAATGGAGGGTTTTTGAAAACTGCCTTCCAATTCTTCTGCCAGAAAGGGACAGAATAAGCTCCCCGCCACCCCCGTGCAATACGCCGTTAACATTTCAGCCAAAGAGAAAAAGTCCCACATCTCTCAGCCAGTTGCCGCACTACCCTTCTGTGCCTGGCTTTATGAAGTTGTTAAAAAAAAGTTTTCCTTGGAAAACTTTCACCAAGAAACTACCTAATGGGGCCCAGCTGCAGCTCCAGGTTTTATGAACACTTTGATAGAAACCACATTAAATAGCAACACTGGTTCACACATCAATTTCTCATGTTAAATCCAAGTTTGGGCACGTGGGGAGTGCATGTGATATTTACTTTTCAACATCATCATTGCAAAAAAAAAACCCTACCCAACCAAATAAAACAGCAGCAGCAGCAACAATAACAACATCAACAAACCCCAAACGGATTTGCTTAGTCCCTAGAAGACATAAAATCAGAAAATGCCAAAGTGCCCTGAGAAAACTCAAGCTGGTCACAAAATATTTTGTGTTTGGAGCTCAGTGAAGCAGTCGAGGGTCAAGAATTACCAGAAAAATACTCAAACAATTCCCTAAGTGGTAGTAGCAGGCTTTAGGCTGTTTCTTCTTTTGCTCACTGTGGTAGCTGTGTGGCCTCGCCAGCACTGACACTTTTTGTCTCTATTGATTGCCACTGCGTTGGCATTTCCCTTTGGTGCAATCTCTGGACTTCATTGGCTCCAGGTGTCTCACCTTCTTGCCTCTGTTGGCACCCAGGCGGGAGGAGAAGGTAGAAATGGTCCAGCAGCCACTGAATGGATCCATATGGAGAAAAATAGGTGTGGCTTTTGGGCCTCCGAAATTTGCATTAGAACCCTGATTCTTATAAGGTGTTGCTCATCACTTGCGTAATTGATAAAACCAGGTACAGGGTACCCTGTGGGCTGTTGATCCTGCGTGAATAATGGATCATAACACAGTAAGAACCACACAGCTCTGGGTTTGTCTCTAAGCTGTATTGTTTTACTGTAGTATTTGTGTCATCTTCAGGCTTTCCATCTCTACATCTCTACCTCTTGCATGGCAGCAACGAGGATGAAATGAGATTGTGCATGTACAGCAGCTAGTACGTAGGAGTTAGTTCACAGGAACGATAGCTATTGTGATCATTGTCTTTTAAGAATGACTACATTTTACTGATTTCTTTACATTTATTTACTCCGTGTGTGTGCGTGATTGCATGTGTGTGAGTGTGAGCGTGCACATGCCCACACACCCACATGCCTTGACGCAAGTATCGTGGTCAGAGGACAGCTTGCAGGAGTCAGTGATTTCCTCCCGCTATAGAGGTTCCGGGGGGGGGGGGTCAAACTCAGGTCCTCAGGCCTGGGAATAGGCACCCACTAAACAATATTGTTGGCAAGCCCTGGGATTATTATGGTTGACTGACGATGAGGGAAGAGTATTCCAATTCAGTGCATTCCAATGAATAGCAATTTTAACTTTGTTAACTTAAAACAACAAAAATGGTGACATGAAGTTGGAAAGACGCTGTGTAGGAGGTCCTGAGAGTAACTGAAAAATACTCCCAAAACAATGGAATTGCTGCATGTGGTTCCCTTTTCAGATTTTTCTAAGTCAAAGTCTGCCTAGAATTTTCAGTCTGAAGCAAAAATTTTCACTGCTGTTCTCCTACAATTCTCTTTTTTCTTTTTCAACAACTGAAATCATTATGCAATGCAGTTCTAGGTATCCGACCAAAGGTTTTGCACATACCAGGAAATCCTCTACTCTTGATCTGCACCCCCAGACAGATCTGATAAACAAGATGCTTGATCTCTAAAGACCATCCAAACGCTGTCCAATAGCATGACAGCCTGCTTGCTTTCTTCTGAAGACAGTAGAGAGACATGAGAAAACCCACAAGCCGAAAACTGGGTCTTTCAGGAAGATTCACATTGTAGGAGTGACTTTCCTTCACAAGTGAGTCTCTCTAGAAACTCAATAACTTTAATGTTTAATGTTAAAGTTGGCCCCAAGTTTCCTTGTAGCCAAGGAAAATATGATTCTAGGCCTTAATGAGGAAAGACTAAGAACTTTTCTGGTAAAATGCAGAATGAGAGAGGGTGTCCACTCACTCCATTCCTGTTTATAGTGCTCAAAATCTTAGCTAGAGCAATGAGACAAACAAAAACTAGAGGCAATACAAGTAGAAAATTATCCAATCAGATGACATGATTGTATACTTAAATGACCCTAAAGATTCCGTGAGGAAAGGCTTTGATCTGATAATGAACATGCAAATATCACTAGTTTTTCTGTACTCTAGTAATAAACTTGCTAAGGAAGAAATCATGGAAAAATTCCATTCATGATATCTTCAAAATTAATATCTACAAATGAAGTGAGAAACCTCTAGCTTCATCCCTGCTGACTAGCATTCACGTTACTGGAAGGCACTCTGCATGCTACTGGAGGAGGAAGGTAATTGTCTATGTCACCCAGTTGCAAATGTTGTGACCTGCAGTAGTGACATATCTGTAGGATATACTGGTGTAACAGCTTCCCAAATGTTATGGGAGAGACTGACCATGGTTTGTTGGGATTTGAGGTTCACTCCATGTGATGGAACCCACACCTGACACTGCCAAAGTAGAAAAGAGTCTGAGACTAGATAGGCCATGGGTCTAGGGAAAAACCTAATGCTATTACTCTGCTGAAGGCACATAGCATTGAAATGACTCCTAATGACAGATCAGGGCTTTTCTCAACCCTCATCTGAGAAACTTCTAGCAGTAGATGGGGATTAACACAGAAAGCCAGAGCTGGACAGTGTGCAGATAGTGAGCGACTTTAGAACAGTCAGTCCTAAAAGGAATGACTTTATCCACCCCTCTCCCTCAAGACTCGGGGATCTAGGTGGAAGAGGGGCTTCTGGAAAGAGGATAAGAGCCAGAGGCAGTGGATGACTCTAAGCAAACAGTGTCCTCCGTATACAAGGACACTGTTTGTGTACATGAACTCACAGAGACTGTGATAGCATATACAAGACCTTCATAGGTTCAAGCCAGATGGGGTCCCAGCACTGAGAGGGGAAGTGGACACGAGGTCTCACTCCTAACCAAGAAGCTATCTGCAGCTGATACCTTCTTGTAAACAGAAAATCCTTCCCCCCCCAGTAGAATGTCACTGGGTGTTCAGCCACTCTCCGGGGCAGGTCTCATACTCAGGAGTTGATGGCCGACACAAAACAAACTCTGCTTTTGTTTTACTTCACCTTATTTTGGCATGTTTTGATTTCCATTTTTCGTGGGTTATTTTTTGTTTTTGTCCTTTTTAATTTTTGAAAGGGGAGAGACAGAGAGAGGGAGGAAGAGAAAGAATAAAGTAGGAGATGGGTAAGGTCTAGGAGGAGTTGGGGTTGGGGGAGGGGAACATACTCAAAATATATCACAGGAAAAATATTTAAATCAAAAACTAATAAAAGCAGGAAAAAGAAAAGGCCAGGGCAAGAGAACTCTGAGAAGTCTGACAAAGAAATGCTTGTTTGGTAGCTCTAATGCCAATCATGCTTGGAAAGTAGCCCAAGTTTCTGATGCTCTTAAGCAGATGCAGAGCTATTCCAAACCTGCATCTCCTCGCACACCAGGGATGTCTTTAAGCAGGACCATATTTCTTTATCATCTCTTTTGAAATCTACTCAAAATGGTTCAATTAGTGTCTGGGGTGGGACATACTATTTCCAGTCACACTGGTTTACTATAGGAATATTTGTTGCCACTGCCTGGCTTATTATATGCCTTAAATGTTCAGCATATCTGATAGTCTAGGAAGGAAGTTCCTTTGGAGAGCCAAGCAGCTCTCCGAAGCTATCTCGTTTAGAATGGTTTCTTAGCCCCACCTATCAAGAGTAAAACTTTGAACTCACAGATCTTGCAATTATATGCTTTTTAGCTTGTTATAGTTTCCTTAACTACATTTAATTAATTAATTAATTAATTGTGTGTATGCCTATGTGTCCACACATGCTCGTCATCCCACTGTGTGCATGTGTGTGGATGTAACTTTCAGGAGTCTCTTCTCTCCTTCTACCATGTGGGGATTGAACTCAGAATGTCAGAGTAGGCAGCACTGTCATAGTAGGGGTTTCTATTGCTGCAAAGGGACACTATGACCATGGCAACTCTTTTTTTCATGTTCTTCTTTATCATTACTTTTTTAAAAAATTGTTTTTTATTGAGCGATATATTTTTTTCTGCTCTCCTCCCTTCCCCTCCTCTCCCCTCCTACCCTCTCCCCTGGTTCCCATTCTTCCAATTTACTCAGGAGATCCTGTCTTTTTCTACCTCCTATGTACATTAGATCCATGTGTGTCTCTCTTATGGTCCTCTTTGTTGTCTAGGTTCTTTGGGATTGTGAACTGTAGGCTGCTTTTTTTTTTTTGCTTTATGTCTAAAAGCCACTTATGAGTGAGTACATGTGATATTTGTCTTTCTGGGTCTGGGTTACCTCACTCAATATGATGTTTTCTAGATACATCCATTTGCCCTCAAATTTCAAGATGTCATTATTTTTTTCTGCTGCATAGTACTCCTTTGTGTAAATGTACCACATTTTTTTTTTATCTATTCTTTGGTTGAGGGGCATTTAGGTTGTTTCCAGGTTCTGGCTATGGCAAACAATGCTGCTATGAACGTAATTGAGCACATGTCCTTGTGGCATGATTGAGCATCCTTTGGGTATATACCCAAAAGTGACATTACTGGGTCTTGAGGAAGGTTGTTTCCTAATTTTCTGAGAAATCACCACACTGACATCCAAAGGGTCTCTACCAGCTTGCATTCCCACCAGCAATGCAGAAGTGTTCCCTTTTCTCCACAACCTCTCCAGCATAAGTTGTCATCAGTGTTTTTGATCTTGGCCATTCTTACAGGTGTAAGATGGAATCTCAGAGTTGTTTTGATTTGCATTTCTCTGATAGCTAAGGATGTTGAACATTTCCTTAAGTGTCTTTCAAGCATTTTAGAATCCTCTGTTGAGGGTTCTCTGTTTAGGTCTGTACTCCATTTTTTTTATTGGATTATTTGTTCTTTTGATGACCAATTTCTTGAGTTGTTTGTATATTTTGGAGATCAGCCCTCTGTCCGATGTGGGGTTGGTGAAAATCTTCCCATTCTGTAGGCTGCTCTTTTGTCTTGTTGACAGTGTCTTGTTGAAAGCTTCTCAGTTTCAGGAGGTCCCATATATTAACTGTTTCTCTCAGTGTCTGTGCTACTGGGGTTATATTTAGGAAGTGGTCTTTGATCCATTTGGACTTGAGTTTTTTTGCATGGCAATAGATATGAATGTATTCTTCTACATGTTAATATCCAGTTATGACAGTACCATTTGTTGAATATGCTTTCTTTTTTCCATTTTATATTTTTTGCTTCTTTGTCAAAAATCAGGTGTTCATAGGTGTGTGGATTAATATATGAGTCTTTGATTTGGTTCCATTGGTCCTCCTGTCTGTTCTTATGCCAATACCAGGATGTTTTTAGTACTGTAGCTCTGTAGTAGAGTTTGAATTCAGGGATTGTGATGCCTCCAGAAGTTCCTTTATTGTATAGGATTGTTTTGGCTATCCTGGGTTTTTTGCTTTTCCATATGAAGTTGAGTACCATTCTTTTGAGGCCTATGAAGAATTTTGCTGGGCATTGAATTAAATCTGTAGATTGCTTTTGGTAAGACTGCCATTTTTACTATGTTAATTCTATCTACCCAAGAGCTTAGGAGATCTTTCCACTTTCTGGTGTCTTCTTCAATTTCTTTCTTCAAAGATTTAAAGTTCTTGTCATACAGGTCTTCCACTTGTTTGGTTAGAGTTACTCTGAGATACTTTATGGTTTTTGTGGCTATTGTGAAGAGTGCTGTTTCTCTGATTTCTTTCTCAGCCCATTTATCATCTGTGAAAATGATGGCTACTGAAATTTTAGAGTTAATCTTGTATCCTGCTAGCAGACCTGTCCAGTGGTAAGAGTGGGGTGGTGAAGTCTCCCACTATTAGTGTGTGTGTGTGGTTTAATGTGTGACTTAAGCTTTAGTAGTGTTTTTTGTTTGTTTGTTTGTTTGTTTTGTTCTGTTTTTTGTTTTTTGAGACAGGGTTTCTCTGTGGCTTTGGAGCATGTCCTGGAACTAGCTCTTGTAGACCAGGCTGGCCTCGAACTCACAGAGATCCGCCTGCCTCTGCCTCCCAAGTGCTGGGATTAAAGGCCTGCACCACCACTGCCCAGCTCAGTGTTTTTTTTTTAACACATGAGGGTGCCCTTGTATTTGGGCCATAGATGTTCAGTATTGAGATTTCCTCTTGATGGATTTTTCCTGTGACCAATATGAAACGTCCTTCTTTGTCTCTTTTGATTGATTTTCACTTGAAGTCTATTTTGTTAGATATTAGGGTAGCTACACCAGCTTGTTTCTTGGGTCCATTTGATTAGAACTTTTTTCCCAACTCTTTACTCTGAGGCGATGTCTGTCTTTGAGGTTGAGGTGTGTTTCTTGTATACAGAAGAAGGATGAATTCTGCTTTCATAGCCAATCTGTTAACCTGTGTCTTTTTATAGGTGAGTTGAGTCCATTTATATTAAGGGATATTAATGACCAGTGGTTGTTATCGCCTGTTAATTTAGTTTTTGTTGTTGGTGATGTTACTGTGTGCATTTTTCCCTTCTTTGTGATTTGCTGCTGTGAGATCATCTATTGTCTGTGTTTTTGTAGCTGATTTTCTTGGGTCGGAGTTTTCCTTCTAGTACTTTGCATAGGGCTGGGTTTGTGGCTAGGTATTGGCTAAATCTGGTTCTGTCATGGAATATCTTGTTTTGTCCTTCTATGGCCATTAAAAGTTTTGCTGGGTATAGT